>PITA01023786.1:0-27474 GCA_004023965.1 Spilogale gracilis
TGTGGGGAAAAAAAAAAAAAAAAAAAAACCTGTATGTTTTATTAGTATCACTATATTGTACACCTGAAACTATTATTACACTGTAAGTTAACTAAACTGGAGTTTAAATAAATTTTTTAAAAATACTATTCTTGAAAGAAAAGGGAACAAGATTCTACCACAAGCTATGCAGCCAAGGATGAGAGAACTCTGGCAAACAAGCTCTGTAGCCTTGGTTTCCTCACCTGTAAAGAAAAATGAGAACTAAAAATCTACCTGAGCCACTTTCCAACTCCAAATCTGTATGATTCTAAAATACTGAGCGCTTCCTATGTACCAAGAATGGAATGTAATAAAAATCTAGTATCTCACTTTTTAAGGAAGGTCTTCTTTTCTCCTTTTTAAAGAAGATTTAATTGGGACACCTAGGTGGCTCAGTCAGTTAAGTGGCTGCCTTCAGCTCAGGTCAAGATCCCAGGACCTTGGGATCAAGCCCTGACTCAGGTACCCTGCTCAAAGGGCAGCCTGCTTCTCCCTCTGTGTGCCACTCCTCCTGCTCATTCTCTGCCGAATAAACAAAATCCTCTTTAAAAAACAAAAACATTTTGGGACTCCTGGGTGGCTCAGTCATTGGGTGTCTACCTTCGGCTCAGGTCATGATCCAGAGTCCCAGGATGGAGCCCCACATCAGGCTCTCTGCTCCACAGGAAGCCTGCTTCTCCCTCTCTCACTCCCGCTGCTTGTGTTCCCTTCTCTAGCTGTGTTTCTGTCAATTAAATAAATAAAAATCTTTTTTTTTTTTTAAGATTTTATTTCTTTGACAGAGAGAAACACAACCAGAGAGGGAACACAAGCAGGGGGAGTGAGAGGGAAAGAAGCAGGTTTCCTGCCGAGCAGGGAGCCCGATGTGGGGCTCGATCCCGGGTCGCCGGGATCATGACCTGAGCCGAAGGCAGTCGCTTAACCAACTGAGCCACCCAGGTGCCCCTAAAAATCTTTTAAAAAACAATAAAAAGATTTACTTTTTGCAGAGGATGAGACAGAACAGGTACACAGGCACATGTGAACCTGAGTCAGGAGGGGCAAAGGCAGAAGGTGAGAATCTCAGGCAGGCTGGGCATAGAGCCCAAGTGCACACAGGACTTGATCCCAAAACCCTGAGATCATAACCTGAGGTCAAACCAAGAGTTGAACCCTCAACCGACTGAGGCGCCCAGGTGGTCCCCTTCTCATTTTAATAAAGAAACTGAGACTAAGAGTGAGTGACCTGCCATAATTATTCAAACAGCTCACCACTCCCTAAATGCCAATGACTGTTTCAACAGACTGGGACACAGCAGTGGACAAAATCAAGTTTCTACCCTCACAGTATCTTAAATCTTAGTTACCAAGCAGTGAACTTTGATTCCAGCCTAGACTGGGGTTACCAGATAAATAAAGGATGCCCCATTAAATCTGAATTTCAAATAAATGAATAATTGTGTTCCATGCAATTTGGGACATATTTATACTTCAGTATTAGTCACTGTTGATCAGAAATTCAAGGTCAGCTAGGCATCCTGTATTATTACTTGCTAATAAATCTGGCAACCCTAGCAGAGACTTAAACTGTCTCTTCCTCAATCCTTTTACTGCATCTCAGTGCTCTGAAATATTACAGTTTACATCACAACACAGTACATACACGTTAACTCAGTTCTTTAAAACCATTCTTACCTCTAACAACACAATGCATTCCAGTATCTTCTATTCTTTTTCATTTTTCTAAAAAGCTTGTTATGACCCACTAAAGTGACTTTTACAATTTATTAGGGGGTCATGACATACAGCTTAAAAAACACTTCTTTGAAAAATACGAAAAATAGTTTACATTTGTGTTGAGTCACTATTATGAGCACATCAACTAACTATACCGTGCTATAAAATAGTAATGCTTCAGGTCAAATGCCTATAGAAGGCACATAGCTACAGCTTTAGAGTCAAATTGTGTACTTTGAGTTCTTGTGTCTGCTTTTTATAATTCCCCATCTCCTAACTTTCTGTCACACTATTAGTATTTCTCCTTGCTGTCAATATGTTTGCCTCTAAATGTTTTGCCTTTCTGAGGCACCTGGATGGCTCAGTCAGTTAAGCATTTGACTTGATTTCAGCTCAGGTCACAATTTCAGGGTTTTGAGTTCAAGCCTGATGTCAGGTTCTACACTTAGCACAGAGTCTGCTTATCCATTTCCCCTCTCTCAAATAAAGTAACTCTTCAAAAAATAAGTAAATAAAAGTTTTTACTTTTCTATTGCTGGCAATCTCTAAATCAAAAAATGCAAGCTATATAAAATCATGTGTAAAGTTCAAATAAACTCTGAAGGAGGCCCTGAAGAGCACCCCCATTCTGTAATCTATACAAACTTCAATGTAAAAACCTTATGTCTTTACCTAATTTTCAAGTACTGTCCACAAAAATGATTTTTGATCCCCAAAGGAAAAATGCACAATTTGGTTCAAAACTAGCCTTTTCCTTCTTTTTAAACTAAAACTACAATCAAGATTAATTCTGACCATTTACAAGATTACTATTAAGAATATTGTTTAATAAGTCATAAAACCACTAAGAACATAAAAGTGGCAATCAAAAGTATCTGACCACTGGGGTGCCCAGAAATGTCTCAGTCTTTAAGCATGTCTGGCTCTGGCAGGACATGATCCCAGGGTCCTGGGACTGAGCCCCACATTGGGCTCCCTGCTCTGTAGGAAGCCTGCTTCTCTCTCTCTCCCGCTCCCCCTGCTTGTATTGCCTCTCTCAAAGTCTCAATGTCAAATAAATAAATAAATAAATAAATAATCTGACCACTGAAAAACTATTAGATAAAGGCTCTCGAAGTAATACTTTCAAATAACGACATTCTAAAGTTCTTAAATACTTAATAAAAATCAGCCATTCATTTATAATTACATCACAGACAAGTTTCATACCACAAAGTGATGAGATTTACAAAGCCATTACAGAATGCCATTTTATCCAGTTCCCAAAATGCAGTTAGCTATTAATCATGGCGCAAAATTGTTATAGACACTTCAAGGCTCATAATATAAGCAATCTACATCAGATTATTTTTTAAGATATTATTTGACAGAGAGATCACAAGTAGGCAGAGAGACCGGCAGAGAGAGAGGAGGAAGCAGGCTCCCGGCTGAGCAGAGAGCCCGATGCAGGCCTCTATCCCAGGACCCTGAGATCATGACCTGAGCCAAAGGCAGAGGCTTTTAACCCACTGAGCCACCCAGGCGCCCAGAATATTTTTAAATTAAAAGGAATTTCTGATTTTCACAGGACAACGACTACAAATTTTCATCAAATAAAATCTAAAGTTAATAGTTGTGGCAGATTTTCTCTTTTTTTGTTCTTTAAAGATTCCATTCATCCATCTGACACAGAAAGCACAAGAAGCAGGAGTAGCAGGCAGAGGAAGGGAAAGCAGGCTCTCTGCAGAGCAGGGGCAGCCTGATGTGGGACTTGATCCCAGATCATCACCTGAACTAAAGGCAGTCACCTAACCCACTGGGCCACCCAGGCACCCAGTTGTGGCAAATTTTCATAAGCAACCCCAGATTCATAATGATACTAAACTATTAAAAATAATAAAACCGAGGACTTAACATTTAAGTAGATTTAATGCCAGTCTATACAAAATTACATGTATCTTCCAAAAAGATAAAAAACTGGACCTCCTATTTCACTGAGCCAAACTTCAAGGTTACAAAAAGATACCAGAAGGTCAAGAACTGCCTGTGGTTGTTGTAGTCTTTAAAATACATAGCATAACATTGTTTGTGTCTATGTCTGCATTTAAAGAAAAGAATATAATAAAATTCTACAAATAAGTTGCTATGGGCAAGTCCCCTAACTTCTCAAAGCTTAGGCTTTTTTTCCTTCTATTTTAAGATTTTCTGTTATTTCTTCCTACTCTAAAATACTACAGTTTTAGGGCAAAAAATTTAAAAGACAGACAATATATACTCTTTAAGAGATTTTTTTTTAAGATTTTATTTATTTATTTGACACAGAGAGATCACAAGTAGGCAGAGAGGCAGGCAGAGAGAGAGAAGGAAGCAGGCTCCCTGCCAATCAGAGAGCCCGATGCGGGCCTCGATCCCAGGACCCTGAGATGATGACCTGAGCCGAAGGCAGAGGCTTTAACCCACTGAGCCACCCAGGCGCCCATACTCTTGAAGCAGAAGCAGTACATGCCCTATGATTCCATTTTGTTTATTCTATGTATGTTCACAAATAGTCTGAAAAGATGAGCTCCAAACTTCCAACAGTAGTATGTCAAAGGAAAGACTGTGGGTGATTTTAAAGTTTTGGTTTTGTTCTTTTGATTCTCTGTACTCTTTTCTACAGTATTTAAAACTTACTGTTTTTCAAATTATGAGACAGAACTTTCATATATAAATGAGGCAGTACCTGTACAAAGATTGTTTCTCTATTATTTTTTATTTTTAAGAAAGATTATTTTTGCGCCCACACGACGGCAAGCACAGGTGCACAAGCAGCAGGGAGGGGCAAAAGGAGAAGCAGACTCCCCGCTGAGCAGGGAGCCCAACATTGGGGGCTTGGGCTCCATCCTAGGATGAAGACAGACTGAACCACCCAGGCATCCTCTCTATTAATTTCAAGAATAAATCTGTTCTGTTGAGGCAACATGGATGACTTATAGAGGGTATTATGCTAAGTGAAAATAAGTCAGACTGAGAAAGACAAATACAGTATGATTCCACTTACATGAAATCCTAAAAAAAAAAAATGAATGAACAAAAAGCAGAATCGGAACTATAAATACAGAGAACTGATGGTTGTGGAGGGTGGGGGAGCAAAATGGGAGAAGGGGAGAGGGAGAAAAAGTCACTGGAATAAAAAGTAGAGCATAAGGAATACAGTTAATGGTATTTTAATAGTGATGTAATGGGACAGATGATAGCTGTACTTGTGGTAAACACTAGCATAATGCATAACTTGACCAATCACCAAGTTCTACACCTCAAACTAATGTAATATTATGTCAACTATTTTCAAAAAAATAAGAAAGGTCAAAAAAAGGAGGAAGAAGAAATCTGTTCTGGACACTGGTTTAAGTACATCTCTTCTATTATACTACAGCCAGCTTAAGATCCACAACCATGTTCTTTACATATCTTCACGTCACAAAGCCTGAAATCTTATATATATAATATATACATATATGATATATATATACACATGAGACATAAAAATCTCTTGAATTAATTGGTGTTTTAAATAACAGGAAAGTGGTTTATGACACCACTGCCTACAAAATTGCAAATCTGCTTTGTTTGGCAAGCATCTCAATGGAGACTACTACTATTCTACAGAGAACATTTATCTTCAAAAACAGAAAAAAATCTTTCTGAGTAGAAAAATATACTTCAAGGATATCAAAAACACATTAAGATACAGCTCAACCTATCATAAATAATGCTAGTAAAGGTTACACATTCAAAAGTGCCTATATTACAGATTCTAGATTTAGATGTTACAACCTTTCAAAGGCTTGATACCATCTTCAAATTCACTGATAAGTAAATTTTCTTTTCTCTTTATTTTTCTTTTCTTTTTAAAGATTTTATTTATTTGGCAGAGAGAAACACAGCTATAGAGGGAACACAAGCAGCAGGAGTGAGAGGGAGAAGCAGGCTTCCCACCAAGCAGGCAGCCTGATGCGGGGCTCGATCCCAGGACTCCGGGATCATGACCTGAGCCGAAGGCAGAGGTTCAACCACTGAGCCAGCCAGGTGCCCCATGATAAGTAAATTTTCTAATAAAAAAAAGTCCCTATTTTTTTTTAAGATTTTATTTATTTGACGGAGAGAAACACAGCCAGAGAGGGAACACAAGCAGGGGGAGTGAGAGAGGAAGAAGCAAGCTTCCCACTGAGCAGGGAGCCTGATGCAGGAAGCCGGATGTGGGGCTCCACCCGGAGCCAAAGGCAGATGCCCAACGACTGAGCCACCCAGGCGCCCCAAAACATCCCTATTTTTGTAGTCTAACATCTAAGCAGGCAAAAAGACCTCAAGAGGAAAGAGCATCCCACTTTTATCTTAGTGAGACTCTTGCTAAAATAATGAAAAAGACCACTGTATGGACCTCTTAAAATCGCAGTATGGTAACAGTCATAAATAACCCAGATGTACTTCAAAAACAAAAATAAAAACCAACAAAAACAAGTACTTTCATTTAAAAAGATACAGTAGCAGGTAGGCCTGTTAATCAACTATACTGCAGCTGAAGTTAATCATAATCATTTGAAATAGCTACAAAAAAGGGATTTTGTTCAGGCTCAACTCTTTTTTATCAAAACACTATCACTACCTATCCAAAAACAGAAAATTGCAACTCCAGGAAAAAAAGTCTTCGAAAAACTTAAACTCTCGGGCGCCTGGGTGGCTCAGTTGGTTGGGCGACTGCCTTCCGCTCAGGTCATGATCCGGGAGACCCGGGATCGAGTCCACATCGGGCTCCGGAGGCCTGCTTCTCCCTCTCTCACTCCCCTTGCTTGTGTTCCCTCTCTGGCTGTGTTTCTCTCTGTCAAATAAATAAAATCTTAAAAAAAAAAAAAAAAAAAAAAACTTAAACTCTCGTTGAAGGTATAAAAACACACTTTGCCACAGTGAAAGTAAATTCTAACACAGCTGTAGCTACGCAGAACAAAAAAATTAGGTCCTCCTTTAAATCGAAACATATGGCTACTAAATAGCTATGATATGAGTTAATATCCCTGGTACAAAATCTGTAAAATTGTAACTGTCTAATTAGACATGGAAAATACAAACTTACATTTAACCAAAAAAGGAACACCATGACTGACATCATTCATGTTTTGACTTTTCAAAATGCAAAATCTTCAAGCAAACTACACGATTACTTTTTTGACAAAGATCTGATACAGGTTTTTGCCCAAACCAGAAAGCCTATTTTCTCTAGGTACCCAGGATAAAAACTAAGTCAAGGAGGTTAAAATGCATAAACCCATTAGAAAAACAAAAACCTACGGCTTCTAACAGCCACCTACAGTTCACCTCTGATGACCTCAACTGTCAATTAACTTTTGGTCCAAATGTAAATGTTGTTACTATTAACACCCACATAAAAGAGTAAGTTAACAAAGAAGGATACAGTTTAAACCTTCAAACATACAAATGGGGCCACATGACTGACTAGTCTAGAGAAAAGCAAATGGCTAACTACCTCACCATCAAAACTTCCCTCTAGTGTTAGCTCCTCCAAGAAGCCTCCCCAACCCACTTAAAATTGCAACCCACTCCCTTCCCTCACATTCCTGTATTTTACCGTCAATCTGCTCTCCTCTAATCCCATAGCTCCTGCCTAATATTAGACAGTTTGCTAATTTAATGTTTCAATCACTGTCTGGTTCATCATGTTAGAATGCCAACACCAGGAGCGCAGCTACCTTTGTTTTATTCATTGGTGTATCCCAAGCACTTGTAACTGCCTGTACACAGATTTTCAATAAATTTCTATGTACAATGGTGTC
This sequence comes from Spilogale gracilis, assembly GCA_004023965.1. NCBI lineage: Eukaryota > Metazoa > Chordata > Mammalia > Carnivora > Mephitidae > Spilogale > Spilogale gracilis. The sequence goes on from PITA01023786.1 coordinate 7,545, forward strand.
AATGTTTTAGACCCTTCCAGAAGATACTTTAAAGAGATGAATGTCTACAGATATTTAAATGAAAACTTACACTAAACTGCAGCATAATTTCCAAGTTGTAATGTCTTAAGAGAAAGCAGTAAAAGTACTAAGCTGAAAATGACTAAAGTAAGAAGTTTTTACTCATTTAATCCTGTATTCTAATGTTATATCATTTAAGATTAGGAATGGGTAAATCCATTATTTTTTAAATAGGCAAGGGAATGTGGGAAAGGGAGAGATATGGGTTAGTCAGTGGCAATTCCCAACAGTGCCATGAAGTTATATAGAAGTTAACAAAAATAACTTGGTCACAAGCTAACAGCTAATAAAAAATACTTTTAGATGAATGAGGGAGATTAACAAAAGCTTCAGAACAAGTTTCACAGGGCTTTCGTTCCTCTACTTAAAAGTATGTTAAACCATGTATCCTCATTAGTGTTAAGTTACTGATTTCAAAGCATCTTCCCTTATATTATTTCATTAAGCCCTCAGAGAAACCAAATTCAAACTCAAGTATAAATAATCAGGTAGCTAACAAAAGCACTTAATAACGTATTCACTTAAAACATTAAGTGCAACTTTTCCCTTGAAAATTCCCCACAGTGTTTGACAAAGAAACCATTCTATAGAAGAGCTACCTTCTTGGCAATGGAAACTAACACAAGTCTTCTGAAGAGAAATATGGCACAGCTAGCAAGAGCCATAAAAATCTTGAAGCCCTTTGACCCAGTAAAACCACTCCTGGGAACTTTCTCTAAGGCAATAATTAGACTAAAGCCAAAAGCTATTAGTATAAAGATGTTTACTGCACCACTATCTCTAATAGTAAAGATGTGGAAACCCAAATCCCAAAAACAGTTGAATGGTTAACCAAAAACCTAAAGAAAATATATAATACAATGCTAAAGAGGAAAAAAAAAAACAAAACCACAAAATAATGTGCACAATCATTAAAACTACATAAAAATGAAAAGGTAAAAGCCAAAAATAAGATTTTGATTAACAGACTTTAATATTATGGGTATGTTGTTCTAAGAGAAAAGTCACCTTCTAAAACATGTATGATCGTTTAAGGCAGAATAAATTTTTGAAAAGCATAAAAAAAAATCACTATTTAGAAAAAAAGTCAAACATGACGAAATGTTACAAAGAAGACATGTGAATTTCTAGACTTTCAAGAATATTTTACTACCCCTAAACACGTCAAACTCAATGCTGCATTTTATTTCTTTACCCCTGGCTTTTCAGGGACATATTTTAAAACTGCTGATACGCACAAACATGCACTAGGAGACTCTAGAAACTAACCAGTTTACAGAGAACCTCACAGCAGTGGTTCAGAATCCAAAGGAACTCTACAAGTTTACATTAAGGATCTATTTAAGAATAAAAGTACACCTTATATGGATCTAATAAACAGAACTTTACATTATCTGTCAAAAAGAACAAGGGCCAGAATTCATGTCTCAAATGAAAAGAACTTAAAGCAAGGAAGAATGTAAAGCCTCAAAGAATGGAAAAAGAACTTTAGTACTGAAACATTCCAAATATTTTTTGATCATTCAAGCCACTCTGGAACAGATTATAAATTTTAAGCATAAGGAGAGTCGTCACAACTTAAAAGCCTGTTTTAATTTTTAATTATTTGAACAAGTTGAATATACCTGCCAAATCTCTGATACCTAAGAAGAAAAACACCGTGAATCCCTTTCTATAAAAAATTACAAAATTTGTCCTTTTTCATTGTGGATGCCACTGAAAAAAGGGAAACTGAAGTTACAGAATCCTAAGCGGAAAGAGCTGGGAAAATAAGCACTTTATCTGAACTAGCCTCGGTAAGGCTAACGTTTGTGGGTGGTTCAGAGAAAAGGGCAACTGTGGAGGGGAGGTAGGGTAGAAGTAAAAAAAAAAAGAAAAAAAAAAAGAAAAAAGTTCGCCCTTCACTCCTTGAAAGTAGCAAAATTCCTTAAAAATCAGCTCTGATTCATCTTGAAGGGTAACTTCTGCCATAAATGAAAATTCTTTGGAAATGGGTCGCTGAAAACCTGTTTTCAAAAAGAAAACTCAATGCGTGGGGAAAATAAATCCCCTTATCCCACCTTCTAAAGCCCAGGACGTCTATCTCAGGAAGACCCTCGTCTTTAACTCTGCCAACACCACCTAGGCCTAAGGGAGGCAGCAAGGCAGTGCCGAACGCAGATGGGCTCGGGGCACAGGGGAAACCGACTTGCGTGCCCTTGGTGAGCTCTAGCGGCACCAAGTTAAGGACACTGGCCACAATGGAATGGAGTCTATTGACATTTGGTGCCCCGTTTGAACACTAAGCATTTTCTTAGTTCGTGAAATACGAACTGACAACCACCCCCCACACATACACACCCTCCCCAACAGACCTTCCGGCACGAACACACCCTCCAAAGTCAGACCGGGTTAGAGAGACAACACACGACCCCACGGCCCTACCACAAACCTAGGTTTATGGGGGAAGAGGAGGAGACGACGCAAATAAACACCCGCATTTCTGCTTTCAGAGCCCCACCAAGTCTCCTGCTGCAATCCCCCTCCCCTTGAAATTTTAAAAACAGGGGTTGGGGGTTGGCGGAAATGCGCAGCGTACCCGCTCCCTGCCACCACCATCTCCCTCGGTGCCCGCTCGGGCCTGGACATCTGACGCACGCCAGGGTCCAGCCCTCACCCACCACTATTCAAAAGCGCCTTCTCCGCTTCGGAACGGCATTGCGGATCCGCCACCACCCGCGGCGGAAAGGCCTGCGGGGGAAGGAGGGAGGCCGGGAGGGGGCCGGGCACTCCCCACCCCTTCTTCAGGTGGGGGGAGGGCGGAACGCTGCGGGAGACTCTCGGCTCGGAGTCCGACGACTCCAGGAGTTCTGGAATCCCCGCCACCTCCTCAGATTTAAATGGGGAGAGGGCTGGGAGCCACTACCCACCCACCTCAATCCGGTTCTTCGACCTTTCCCTGGACAGGGGAGTGGAGTGGTTACGCACACTAGACGACCCTAACGATTCCAGACGAGCCCCGTGGCTGCCCCTTTAACGGACGGGGGGCACGCTGCCCTAACTTTCCCCCTCCCTCGTTATTCCCCAAAGGGGGAGTTGGCAAGTTTGGGGAGACCGAACCAAAACCTAAAGACCAGTCCACGTTAATATTTAAACGGGGGCGGGGGGCGCTGCCCAAGCATCCCCTCCATGTTGGGGTTAAAGGAGGTAGAGGGGCTGACAATTGGTGAAACCTGTGAATCCCTCCCGAACACTTAAACGAAGAGGGGCAAGCTGCCCAGTCCTTCCATCTTGACCGTTTGGGGGAGGGGGTGGGGATGTTGCAAGAGGCTGGACACGACCTGACATTCTCGGAGGGATCCCACAGTGCCCCCTACCCAAACCCGGGGCTCTAGAGGGGAGCGGGAGTCCCACGCCCCACTGCGGGCCCCCAGCCCACCCCACCAAGACAGGCCGGTCACAGGGCGGGGACGACGGTGTGGGCCGCGGGGGAGGGGACACGAGGCCTGAGCTCGTCCAGGCCCGGAGCGGAGGGGGCTGGGGCGCGACACCCACCTGCCCAGGCCGGGCCGCCCGCCGCCTGCGCTCGGGGCCGCCGAGGAGGAGGAAGCCACCGCCGAGGACGACGAGACTGAGGACGGCGGCGGCGCGGCGGCGGGCGACGTGAGAAGGCCGCCGCTGCCGCCGGGCTTACGGGCATTGGCCGCGGGCGGCTGCTGCTGCGGCTGCTGCTGCTGCTGTTGCTGGGGCTTCAGCGACATGGTGAGGGGCCCATACACCGGCCAGCACGCCGGGCGGGGACAGCCGGGAGCCGGGCGCGCCGAGGAGATGCCGGAGCGCGGCGGGGACGAACGGGCGCCGAGCGGGGAGGCGCGGGATGGCGCGGCCGGGGGGGCGCCCGGGCAGGCGAGGGGGAGAAGGAGCACGACGAAGGGGCGGGGAGGCCCGCGGAAACCGATGAGCCGCCGGGAGCCGGGCAGGGAAGCGCTGCCGCCGTTGCCGTTGCTACCAAAACAGTCTGAGGCGGAGGGAGGCGAGCGCTGCCCGGAGGGAGGGGGACCGGGGCCGGGCGGGGGAGGGGCGGCGGAGGGATACGGGCCCGGAGCCGCGCCGCCGCCCCGCCCGCCCCGCCGCGCCGGCCGCGGGAAAGAGCGCCGCCCGGGCCACCTGGCCTCGGCGAAGCGGCGTGGCTCGATGTCCGCTGCGGGGCCCCGAGGAGCTGCAGCCGCGGAGCGCATCGGGGGTCGGGCACACAGACGCGCCGCGTGGCGATGCCGGGTGGGCGCGGTGGGGCGGAACGGGGACTCTTTACCGGAAGTCGGAAGGGTCGGACGGAAGCAGAACGTGAGACGACCCCGGGGCCAGGAGGGACACGTGAGGAACGGGCGCCGCGCTGGGCTGCGTTCGCGGGGGTCGGGTGAGGGCCCGGCCGGCGGCCCTACCCAGATCCGCCCTCCTCGAGGCGGGTCTGCCCTTCGGGAGGGCGTGTCTGCCTTCGCGCTCCGGACCGGCCTGGTCTAGAGGACCCAAGGGAAGCGTTTCTTCCCCGCCCCCCAGTAATCCTTCGGCGTCCTCAGACTACTGGGAGAGTCCGTGTTTACCCCCACCTGATGCAACCTCGAACGTGGACGGCGAGTCCCTTAAGGGCGGAGACTCTGACTTCCTACGTCAGAAGCATCTAGAACACAGGCATCCCGTAGTTGTCTTTGTATCCCCAGCACCTGGCACACAGTAGGCTCTCACCGCGTCACTGGATCTCTAAAATAAAGGCAGTCCTTTTTCCCCTGCCGGGACTAACAACGATGTTGGAGTCGAGCAACCTCCCGGGGCCACCTACATCTGGTTACCTTTTCCCCACTTTTTTCCACCCCGGGAACACACAGTAGCCAGAAAATTCTTTTGCGTATCTGACCTTCATTTGAACCCATTTTCCCTCACTTGAACTTCTTTTTTCCTCATTCATGAGACTCAAAAGGAAATGTACGTGATTGGCAGAGCTATGGATAATGGGGTCTCCCTCGGTGGAGACAGAACAGACCTCACAAGAATGTGTGAACTTTAGACCTTGGCCCCTTTAGAAGTTTTACTTTAACTCAGATTGCTAGCCAGCACACTAGTCCGTTTTTTAAGTGTGGCAATTAAACTGGAAGCTAGTAGATTTTTTTTTTTTTTGAGCGAAGAATCGAAGTTTTTTATTTTTGGCTTTTGTTTTTGTTTTTTAAGTAAAATTAGTTAAGGAATCTAACCAGAATTGTCAGAATAAGGTAAAGACATTAAAAAAAAAAAAGTGTAGAATGCTTAAACAAGTCTCCAATAGCCAAATTGAAATTAATCTCCTAGATAATCCAGGCAAAAGTTACCATTAATTCTGCAAATACGTGAAAAATAAGTCTGCTTTTATCTCCCACCTGAGGTAAAAAGGTTTAGAAGGAAAAGAAAAGTATTACTTTAAACCAACAGTTGCAAAATCCTTTAAAAATTAACCCAAAGGAAACATTAAAAAACGAGAGGAGAGGGGCGCCTGCGTGCCTCAGTCGATTAAGTCTCTGCCTTCAGCTCAGGCCCTGATCTCCAGGGTGGTAGGATGGAGACCAACATGGGGCTTCCTGCTCAGCCATGAGTGAGAACTCTTTCCTGTTCCCTCTGCCCCTCCACCTGTCATTCTCTCCCTCTCAAATAAATAAAATCTTAAAAAAACAAACAAACAAACAAAAAAACATAATATAACAATCAACTTTCTCTGGTTAGTGATTTGATAGTTAACCGTATCTCAGAAACATCTCAGAATTCAATCTTAGAACCAAACTGCAGACAGGTGGGAAATAAAAGAGAAGTCGAATAAGAAAACCTGAAGCTGACAGCTGAACTTGATTTCATTTAGGTTGAGAAAGTTTTTACCCACTCTCATTTAAAATATATTTAAGGGGCACCTGGGTGGCTCAGTCATTAAGCATCTGCCTTCCACTCAGTTCATGATCCCAGAGTTCTGGGATGGAGCCCAGCATCAGGGGGAACCTGTGTCTCACTCTTCCACTCCTCCTGCTTGTGTTCCCTCTCTGGGTGTGTTTCTCTCGGTCAAATAAATAAATAAAATCTTTTTTTTTTAATGTATTGAGGTATAATTTACATATTATGAAATTTACCGATTTTGTATACAATTCAGTGATTCTCAGTAAATGCAATTATGCAACCATCATTGTTAATTTCAGAACATTTCTATTCCCCAAAAAGATCCTTATACCCATTTGTAGCTATTCCTGGTTCCCATTCTCAGCTGCAGCAACCACTAATCTACTTTCAATGGGTTTATCTACTGTAGACATTTCATATAAACGGAACCTAACAATAGGTAGTGTTTGCCTTTTTTTCACTTAGCATATGTTAATGTTTTGAAGGTTTATCTATGTCACAGCATGTATCAATGTTTCATTATTATCACTGAGTAGTATTCCATTGTATGGATATATCACATTTTGTGTATCTACTCACCAGTTGGTGGGCCTTAGATTGTTTCAAGTTTGAGGCTATTATGAATAATGCTGCTATGAACATTTTTGTAAATCTGTCTTTATATGGCTAGATTTCTCTTGAGCAGATGCTTAGTAATGGAATGTTGGGCTGGTACAGTAAATTTATATTTAACTTTTTTGAGAGATACTATCAGGGCACCTGGGTGACTCTGGTGGTTGAGGTTCTGTCCTCGGCTCAGGTCATGATCTCCAGGTCTCAGGATCAAGCCCCATGACGTGCTCCCAGCTGAGCAGTGAGTCTTCTTCTCCCTCACCTTCTGCTTCTCCCCCTGCTTGTGTGTGCACTCGCTCTCACTCTCTCTCTCTCTCAAATGAGTAAATAAAATTTTATTTTATTTATTTTTATTTATTTGACAGAGAGAAACGCAGCTAGAGAGGGAACACAAGCAGGGGGAGTGAGAGAGGGAGAAGCAGGCTTCCTGCCGAGCAGGGAGCCCGATGTGGGGCTCGATCCCGGATCTCCGGGATCATGACCTGAGCCGAAGGCAGTCGCTTAACCAACTGAGCCACCCAGGCGCCCCAAGTAAATAAAATTTTTAAAAGATACTATCAAACTCTTTTCTGAAGTGATGCCATTTTTTTTTAAAGATTTTTTATTTATTTGACAGAGAGAAACACAGCCAGAGAGGGAACACAAGCAGGGGGACTGAGAGGGGGAGAAGCAGCTGAGCAGGGAGCCCGATGTGGGACTCGATCCCGGGTCTTCGGAATCATGACCTGAGCCGAAGGCAGTCGCTTAACCAACTGAGCCACCCAGGCGCCCCTGAAGTGATGCCATTTTACATCCACACCTGGAATGTTTGAGGGTTTATCATTAAAATTTCTGCCTTTATATTAAAATGGAAACCAAACAAAGCTCTACTGTGGAATTCATGCCTTTTTTTCTTTGTCCAGGGAAGATTACCATCCAAAGCTGAGAACTGTGTTTTACTGTGAACTTTTCACTTCCCTTCCAGACATCTGAAGATGTGGCTATAGAACAGCACCTGTGGCATCAGCATGGTCTAGCTTTCAATGGAAACGTCAGGATATTATACCTTAAGACAAAATGATGTGCAGGGTGCCTGAGCACCTCAGTCAGTTAAGCATCCAGCTCTTGATTTCAGCTCGAGTCATGATCTGAGGATCCTGGGATTGAGCCCTGGATCAGGATCTGTGCTCAGTGGGGAGTTGCTTGAGAGTCTCTATCTCTCCTGGGGGGTGTGCGCACATGCACATACACGTTTTGGAGCTCTCTCTCTCTCTCCAAAATAAATCTTTTTTTAAAAATGGTGTAATTGGGCACCTGCATGGCTCAGCCATTAAGCATCTGCCTTCGGCTCAGGTCATGATCCCAGGGTCCTGGGATTGAGTCCTGCATCAAGCACCACATTACCACATCGGGCTCCCTGCTCGGGGTTGCCTGCTTCTTCCTCTCCCACTCCCCCTGCTTGTGTTTCCTCTATGTGTGTGTGTGTGTCTCTGTCAAATAAATAAATAAAATCTTTAAAAAAAAATGGTGTGGTAGGCAGCCTGTAAGACCACCCCAAGTCGGGGCACCTGGGTGGCTCAGTCCTTAAGCATCTGCCTTCTGCTCAGGTCATGATCTCCTGGTCCTGGGATCAAGCCCTGCCTCAGGCTTCTTGCTCAGCTGGAAGCCTGCTTCTCCTTCTCCATCTACCTTCCCCCTTCCCCGCCAGCTTGCACTCACTTGGGCTCTCTCCCTCAAATAAATAAATAAAATCCTACCAAAAAAAAAAAGACCACCCCATGTGATCCTATTCTCTTGGTGGCCAGACCCAGTGAAATCCCCACCAACTGAAGATGAGCGGGACCTAGTGGCTTCCTTCCAACAAAAAGTTTGAAAGAATTACGGGTTTCCACTTCCAGTACTGAGTTCTAAAAAGACTATGGCTTTTCTTTTGGACTGCCTTCTCTCACTCACTTGTTTGAAGGAAGCTTGCCATCATGTGGTGGGCTACCCTATGGAGAGGCCTCCCTGGCAAGGAATTCCTGTCCACACTCACAGCAGTAGGACCTGATGGCTGTCTACAGCCACGTGGCTGGGCTTGGAAATGACTCCTCCCCCAGTCAAGACTTGAAGTGGTGGCACTTCTGATCAAAGCACATTAATAGGCTTTGTTAGAAACCCTTAGTTAGGGGCGCCTGGGTGGCTCAGTTGGTTAAGCGACTTCCTTCAGCTCAGGTCATGAGCCCGGAGACCCAGGATCGAGACCCAGGATCAAGCCCCACATCGGACCCCCTGCTCGGCGGGAAGCCTGCTTCTCCCTCTCTCACTCCCCCTGCTTGTGTTCCCTCTCTAACTATGTTCTCTCTGTCAAATAAATAAAATCTTAAAAAAAAAAAAAAAAAAGAAACCCCGAGTTAGAGACGATCGGTTTAGCCACACCAGATTCCCAGCCTTTTTGTTGTTTCAATCAGTAAGTTCTGAGATATTGTGTCATGCAGCAAAAGACAACCAATACAGATGAACCAAAAACTGCGTTTCCTATGATTTCCACGTGCATTCACAATTCTTTAAAGGGGTGCCTGGATGGTTCAGTTGGTGGAGCATGTGACTCTTGATCTTAGGCTTGTAAGTTTGAGCCCCACATTGGGTGAAGAGTTTACTTAAAGATAAAATATTGGGCGCCTGGGTGGCTCAGAGGGTTAAGCCTCCGCCTTCGGCTCAGGTCATGATCCCAGGGTCCTGGGATCGAGTCCTACATCTGGCTCTCTGCTCAGCAGGGACTGCTTCCTCCTCTTTCTCTGCTTGCCTCTTTGCCTACTTGTGATCTCTCTCTGTCAAATAAGTAAATAAAATCTTAAAGAAAAAAAAAGATAAAATCTTTAGGGGCTCCTGGGAGGCTCAGTCAGTTAACAATCATGCTCAGGTCGTGATTCCTGGGGGGTCCTGCAGCCAGCTCCCTGCTCAGGAGGGAGTCTGCTTCTCCCACTTCTCTGCCCCCCCGACTTGTGCTCTTTCATTCTTCCTCTCAATAAAATCTTTTTTTTAATAAAATATTTAAAATTAAAAAAAGAATTCTTTATTTTTTTAAAGATTTTATTTATTTATTTGAGAGAGAGCAAGAAAGAGGGGACATAAGCAGAGGGAACAGCAGGAAAAGGGAGAGGGAGAAGCAGACTCCCTGCCAAGTAGGGAGCCTGATGTGGGGCTGGATCCCAGGACCCTGGGATCATGACCTGAGCCGAAGGCAGACGCTTATTGACTGAGACACCCAGGCGCCCCCCCGCAATAGAATTCTTTAAAGACAAATGCTGAAATCAGAAATATTATATCCAATAGAATTTAAATATTTGAACGCTTCCTAAATGATTTTCAGGCAACCACTTAAACCAAATCAACAAGGGTCGCTGGCATGTTGTCATCAAAGGCAATAAAGAACATTGTTCTGAAAGAGTGCTGACATTGAGAAATATTGCTAAAATTTAAATGTCAAAAGTAGTTATGGCCATTTCAAACAGGATTTCAGAAATGACGAAAGTGTCGGATGAGGGAGCATATCGAGAAAGACTTTCAAACTTGGGAACCTAGTCCTGTGAATTCCACACTTGCTTTCTGATTTTCAATGACCCTTCAGCGAACCACAGGGCCCTTTAATTTTTATCACATCAATGATTAATCAAGTCTGAGTATTTGGGGCTGAAAAACAGATGCAGCCCTGCAAAGCCGAAAGGCAAAGAGGGATTTGCTACTTTTCAGTTCAGGACTACACATCAGATGATCCAGTATCTCCAGCAATTCATTTTTCTCCAATCATTTCTTTTCAACTCTCTTCAATTTGATCATGTTTAATGTATGATGATGCATTATTCGCTCAATACTCTTGATTTCACTTTCAAGAGTATGAAAATTAATTCAAATCAAAACTAACATGCACCCCCCCAAACCCATCCTCTTCAAGTTTTCACATAGATCAATCCTCATTTAAAAAAAAAAAAGAGCAGATGTAATTTCAAAAATAGGACCATGGCTAATGAAACCGTGTTCTTTTCTAACCATGGTTACTCAGACTTCTTAGAGGCCAATGTATTTGTAGGCATGCCAGCAATCCCAAAAGACTAAAAGCAATATAAAAAGAAAACGTGTATACGGAGGCCTTCCAGGAGGGCATCATTTATACACCTTGTGTGCAAAATAACAACTTTCCCATAGGTTTGAAAAAAACTTGGGGGGGGGGCAAAATAGTAGGGGAACAATAGCCACATTATCTGAAAAGCTTTTATACGAGTCTTTCCTCCACACAAGCACCCTTCTGGTTGTTAAGTTGCTCATTTTGTTTTACCTTGTGGGACAGAATAATGATGCAGCAACATTATTCAGCAAGAAAAGCTGGATGCCAGCTGAAATAGACACAGAAGAAAGAATTCTTTATTTTTCATTGGAAATGCTTCTGCTGTGCAGAGCCAGAAATTTAAAGAAACGCGGCGTTTTGTTTTTCCTCATTCTTTCTGTTTTCACTCACCCCCCCATTTTCGGTGGCTTTGGGGGGCAGCCTGTTGTTCCAGGGACCACGGATTTATGGAAAGTTCGAGATTTAATCATGTACCATGTGGAGAATGCAGGGGGGAGGGGTTGAAATGGATGTGTGCCACACTCAAGTGGCTATCAGCATGGGATGGTGTTAAGTTTGCTACAAGAGATGGGGAACCCTATGGCGGAACCCAAGAGGGATCAGACTATAATTAATACTGGCGTTGCTGACCTATCATCTAAGAAGAAGGACTTGGATTCTTGTTTCAGAATGGAATCAGTTATGGGCTTAACAATACTACTGTCTTGCTGAAGTCCCTATGTTATCCAAACTCTTCATTTTCCATAGGGTAGGCCAGGACTGGAGAATGAGAATGGTTATCACTGCAGGCCCTTACTACCCAAGCATTCACTATGGACCAGCTCTGTTCTTAGTGCTTTCTACAAAATAACTCACTCATTTGATCCTCACAACACCGACTGATTCTCAATGGAAGGGGAGAATTTTGTGCTGCCTCGCCAGGGGACATTTGGAAATGTCTAGAGAAATTGTTGGTTGTCACAATTGAAGACGAAATGCTACTGGCATCTTGTGAGTGAGGTCAGGGAGGCCACTACACACCCACAGGGCACAGGACTGCTCCCCCACACCACAAGGAATTATCCAGCCCCGAATGTCAGTAGTGCCAAGGTTGGTTGGGAAAACCTTCATAACACTACGAAGTAGATAGGATTATTATTCCCAGGTGACAGGTGGGGAGACTGAGGGACAAAGAAGTGAAGTCATTTTGTCTAAGGTCACGTTCATTAAGTGTTAGAGCTAGCAAGTCATGATCTTGGGGTCCTGGGATCGAGTCCCACATCGGGCTCCTTGCTCAGCGAGGAGCAGTTCCCCATGCTTGTGTTTGCTCTCTGTCTCTCTCTCCTTCTCACTCTGACAAATAAAATCTTTTTTAAAAAAGGAAATTTATTTTATCATGTGCACATACTACCTTTTATTAAAAAAATAATAGAATGTTAGGGCATCGGTAAGTACTGTTTATATAATGCTTCATGGTTTACAAAGCACTTTCATTTGTAGGATTTCCTTTGGTGCTCACACCAATGCAGAGATGGTGACACTGGAGGAGAGAGGTGGCCTGAGCCACCCAAGGTCACTCGCCACGGACACCCTCACCTACCTCCCTTCCCTGTTTCCCAAAGGAAGATCAACTACTGTCCCTACCACTTTAATTTTGTTTTATTCCACCACAAACTGTCATTCTCAAACTCTAGCAGTAAATCCTGATTCCCATAAAAAGAGAAAAGGCTAGTTTCAAGAACTTTTCTTTCTCTCTCTCTCTCTCTCTCTTTCCTTTCTGCCCCCTTCATATTGTTTTGGGCTGAAATGCTAGCTCAGCCAAATAGAAGAGCCAGGGAAACAGGTGGACCCGTTCACCCCCATCACCTACAGAGTCAGTCCATAGTAGGCACTTAATAAACCCAAGCTCACTTGATTCGATAGAAACTCGCCCTCAGTTTATACACATTTGCTTATTTGGGCCTGAAATAGCATATGCTTCCTATTTTGACCTGCTAATGACTACCAGCCACAGGCCAGAATGGTGGGGCTAACATCCAAGGCCACCCCGTGATAACCCAAGCATTTCCAGGCGATGAGAGGACGGCTGGACAACTAGCCTGCTTTACCCCCGTGTCTCGGTCGCACGTGATTTGGGCGGAGTTCACATTCACTCACGGATAGAGCTTACTTCGCTTCCGGTTAATAGCTTGTGATGCGGGCATTCAGAAAGTGCCAGTGTAGTTCATCAGAGCCGCTGAAGCCAGGAAACCGCAGGGGGCCTCCTGGGGAAGTGCTCTGAGTCACCAGACTTCAGCGAGCCTTGCGGAGGTGACTGCTGGGGTCCTGTGAGAGCCGCATTCACCCTCCTGTGATCGGGACTCCGTACTCTTCCACCGCACACGCTCATTTCTGTCCTCAGCAATGCACAGGCTTCTGCTGTCCTGGAAATGACTCAGGAATCCTGTTACTGCAATTTCTTTCCTTTTTTTTTTTTTTTTTAAGAATTTATTTATTTGTTGGAGAGAGAGTGTGTGTGCACATGTACCCGTACGCTGGGTGGGTGCAGAGGGGGAGAAACCCAAGCGGACTCGTCACTGAGCACGGAGCCCATCCCAGGGCTTGATCCCCCGGCGCTGAGACCATGACCCCAGCTGAAACCAAGAGCCGGCCACCTAAACGATGGAGCCACCTAGGATCCCCTGTCACTGCAGTTTCTAATAATCTCAATACACCTTTTTTTTTTTTTAAGTTGTTAAGTTTTTTTTAAGAACATCCTAAAAAAAAAAAAGAACAACCTAAATATTTGTGTATTGGTAACAAACTCCTCCCTCCCCAACATAGTAGCTTAAAGCAACAAACTTTGTTTTCCCCTTAACATTCTAAGATTGGCTCAACAATGCGGCTTTGCTGGCCTGGCTGGGTTAGAGGTGGCTGGTCTGGAACGGCCTCACTGGCATGTCCAGGACTTGGCTCTGGATCAGCTGGGGACCATCGGCACAAGTTGGCCACGTATCTCTCATCAGCCCGCAGGCCAGCCTGCTCTCACTCACCTGGCGGTGGTCACAAGGGTCCAAGAGAAGCAAGCAGCAAGAGAAGGCAAGCCCTAATACATGGGTACTTCATGTCTCTTGTGTCACATTTTCTAATGTGACAAGCCACACCCAAATTTGAGGGGTCGGGACATAGACTCCATCTCTGGGTGCAATAAGCTGCAAAATTACTTTGCAGAAACTAGACATGTAGGGAGGAAAGATGTTGTGGCCCTTTTTTTTTTTTTTTTGCAATCTATCATAATCAGGGATGGGGTCATTAGAAAAATCTATTTAAACCTTTTCTTTTTTTCTTTAGTAAGAGGACTCCCAGTATTCCGAAGAAAGCTGAGAAGCCTGCCTTTAAACCTCAATGACTTTCAAACCTCCAGATTCTTGGTCATCCCACTCAAGACTGCTAGAAGCATCCCGATGAAAATAGCACCATGGGTATTTTCTACAATAGTGGTTGTGATGGTTAATGTTATGTATCAACTTGACTGGGCCATGGGATACCCAGATACAGCTGGTGAAACATTATTTCTGGGTGTGTCTGGGAGGGGGTCTCCAGAAAAGAGTCTCACTTGACTTGGTAGATTGAGTAAAGCAGATTGCCCTCCCACTGTGTGCGGGCACCATTCAATTCAACGAGGACCTGACTAGAACAAAAATGCAGAAGAAGGGAGAGTTCTCTGCCTGACCCCTTGAGTTGGGTCTTCAGTCTTCTGCCCTCAGACTGGGATCTAACACCACCAGTGCTCCTTGTTCTCAGGCATTTGGACTTGGAATTGACTACCCCATCAGCTTTCCTGGGCCTCCAGCTTGCAGGTGGCAGATGGTGGGACTTCTGAGCCTCTATAAATACACAAGCCAGTTCCTTATAATAAATCTCTCTATTTATGGATATATATATAGGATATATATCTATAAATATATATCTATATTATCTAAATATATATCTACATATTTATATATTTATAGATATATATCCTATATATAGAGAGAGATATAGATACCCTATTGGTAATGTTTCTCTACAGGACCCTAACACACTGATACTCCAGAAATGTCATCATGTGACCTGGGCAAAGTCATCCTCATTGTCCCACATGGGCCATGAAGGGGTGCATTAGGTGTTCTCAGATTGCAAGAGAACTTCTCTGTTTTTTGAGATTTTTAGTTTTACGGAATCTCTACATGCAACATGGGACTCGAACCCACAGCCTGGAGATCAAATGTTGTATGCTCCGCTGACTAAGCCCACCAGGCACTGGGAAGAGAACCTTCAGAAGTTATGTTGCAGGTGAATGAAAGAACAGGGCACATGCTGAATGATACAACTCCTGCCTCTAGAAAGAAGATGGTTAGGCTTGGGGCTAAAATTTTCAGCTTTCATCCGGACTTTTGGTATGGTCTGCAAGATGATGATTTTCAACTTTTCCTCCTCAGAGGCCTGGTTAAACCTTTTGATCTCATTTTTATTGGGCAATATTATTATACTACTTTACAAATACACCATTTATTCCAGCCTGAACTTAATAGCCTTTCCTTCCTGCCAGGCCTTAAAGGGCATTAAAAGTCAGAGTACTCAGATGCCTGCGTGGCTCAGTGGGCTAAAGCCCCTGCTTTCGGCTCAGGTCATGATCTCAGGGTCCTGGGATCGAGGCCCGCGTCGGGCTCTCTGCTGTGCAGGGAACCTGTTTCCTCTGCTCTGTCTCTGCCTGCCTCTCTGCCTACTTGTGATCTCTCTCTGTCAAATAAATAAATAAATAAATAAATAAATAAATCTTAAAACCTTAAAAAAAAAAGTCAGAGTACTCAACAACGCTAGAAGTAAAAAGGGGAAAGGCAGTCAATAGGTTCCTGAAAATGTCCAAACACATGAAGCCCAAGAAAGCAGGAAGGAGAGGGAGAACGCCAGCCAATGAAGGAGAAGAATCTGTTAATTTAGCACTTTTCCTAAGATGTCCAACTTGGGTTATTCTTTTAACAGCTTTGTCGAGATCTAATTCCCATCCTCTGTAAGTCACCCATTTTCAAATGCGTGCAGTTCAGTGGTTTTTAGTGTATTTGAAGAGTTGTGCAGCCATCACCAGAGTATAATTTTAGAACATTCCATCATCCCAAAAGGAAATCCCATAACCATTGGCAATCAATCCCTATTCCCCCTTCCCCAGCCCCTAGCGACCACTAATCTATTTTCTGCCACTTAGGCTATTTCTCTTTCTTGTGGCAAAGTAGACATCACATAAAATTTACCATTGTAACCATTTTTAAGTGTGCTGTTTAGTGGCATCAGGTACGTTCACACTGTTGGGCATCCAAGGAACTGCTTCATCTTCCAAAATGAAACTCAGTCCCCATGAAGCACTAATTACCCATTTCCGCCCTACCCGCCTCGGCCCCCAGGCTTAGTGAGCACCCTTCTACTTTCTGTCTCTATGAATTGGACTACTTGAAGTACCTATAGAAGTGCAATCCTATGGGGCGCCTGGGCAGCTCAGATGGCTAAGCGTCTGCCTTTGCCTCGGGTCATGATCTTCCGGTCCTGGCATGGAGCCTCATGTGGGGCTCCAAGCTCAGTGGGGAGTCTGCTTCTCCCTCTCCCACTCCCCCTGCTTGTGCTCTCTCTCCCTCTCTCAAATGAATAGGTAAAATCTTAAAAAAAAAATAAGTGGAATCATACAATGTTTGTCCTTGTGTGTGGCTCCTTCACTCACCAGAATGTCTTCAAGATTCACCCATGTCATAGCATATTGCAGAATTTCCTTCCCTTTTTGGGCTGAATAAGTTTTCAATGAAGGAGCAGACTACATTTACACATAGGCTACTTCATGCCAAGCTTTGCAAGTTTGGTTTTTTTTGTAGACTGACCTCTAGTAATGGAGTAATGGACCCATTCCCACTCATCTCTATCTCCTTCCAAATGAAAAATAAGAGTAGGCTGAGCTTACCCTTCTATATTGGCAAGGGAAAACAAGGCAAGAGGCTGTGGGCAAGGGAGTCATGATGGGCGTGTGGGGGCCATGCCCATGTGTCTCTCTCAGGGCCTTCCCCCTCTGGCCTTTTTCACCTCTCACCTAAAGAGGCCACGGGTGTCCCAGCATTTGGAGCCCTGAGTGTTTTGCACTACTTTCTGCAGACAGAAAGAAGGGGCAGAGATGAGAGGCCCACCTACAATGACAAAAATGAGGTTGGGCTGGTGCCTACTGAGCCTCTTGGGAGAGCCTTGGTAGCCAGGAACTGAGGACATAGATCCTAACTCCTCAGCTCCCAGACAAGGCCCGGTGTTCGTGAGTAGTTATAGCTCAGGGAACAGCCTCTGTGTACCACATGTGGGTGGGCTGACCTGAGGACTGGGCAAGGATATTCACACATCGTGAACTATTCTTTGGAATACTGACATCCTAATGCCCTTCCGCCAGGCGTCTCCCACTCCCACCTCTACCCCTTTATCGACTTTGCACTAATATCGGAGCAGAGTGACCAGAAACACACAGTTATCATAACCTGCCTTCTCCCCCGCAGTGAGAGCACCAACCGACAGAACCGCCCTGTGCTGGGAATTCACCCAACAAATCACAGGAGCTGATTATTTATTGGGGTGATGCACGTAATTAACACCAATGCCCTCACACTTAACAATGTTTAAAACGAGGGCGCCGGGGTGGCTCGGTCAGTTAGGCACCCGACTCTTGATCTTGGTTCAGGTCATGATCTGTGGGACCACGTCCCTTGTCAAGGTCTATGCCCAGCAGGGAGTCTGCTTGAGATTCTCTCTCCTTCTAGCCCCTCTCTTCTGCTCACAAGCTCTCTCTCTCTCAAATAAATAAATCTTAAAAACGAAAAGAATTGGGGCGCCTGGGTGGCTCAGTTGGTTAGGCGACTGCCTTCAGCTCAAGTCATAATCCCAGAGTCCCAAGATCGAGCCCCGCCTCAGGCTCCCTGCTCGGCGGGAAGCCTGCTTCTCCCTCTCTCACTCCCCCTGCCTGTGTTCCCTTTCTAGCTGTGTTTCTGTCAAATAAATAAATAAAATCTTTAAAAAAAAGAATGGTTAAAATGGTAGATTTTATATATATGTTGCCATAATAAAAAAAGTAGTAACAAATAACAAACTACTGCCAGATGGCTTTGGAGTGAAGAGAACATGAGAGATGTTCTTACATTATTAGATAAACCCTAAGGAGTTCAAATTCAAAGTTCGGTAGCAGGTTAATCCAAAGAAACATTACTTGCGCTTGTAGAAGGGTCCGCAGTTCCCCCTAGACCCTCCCGTCTCTCTCCTGCTGAGGGACGGCCCCAGCGCTCGCCTCTCTTCTGGCTCATTCTCTTCAGCAAACCAGCATGCTGTAATAGCTCCAACTTCTAAAAACTTTTAATTATTTTTATTTATTTATTATTATATTTTGTTTTACTTGACAGAGAGATAGAGAGCACGAGCAGGGAGAAGACAGAGAGGCAGGCTCTCCATGAGCAGGGAGCCCGATGTGGGGTTCGATCCTGGGACCCTGGGATCATGACCTGAGCCAAAGGCAGACACTTAACAACTGAGCCACCTAGGCGCCGCTTTTTATTTTTTTTTAAATAAACTCTAGGGACGCCTGGGTGGCTCAGTTGGTTAAGCGACTGCCTTCAGCTCAGGTCATGATCCTGGAGATCCGGGATCAAGTCCCACATCGGGCTCCGTGCTCGGCAGGAAGCCTGCTTCTCCTCCTCTCACTCCCCCTGCTTGTGTTCCCTCTCTGGCTGTGTTTCTCTCTGTCAAATAAATAAAATCTTAAAAAAATAAAATAAAATAAAATAAAATAAAATAAACTCTATACCCAACACGGGGCTTGAACTCAGCACCTGGATATCAGGAGTCGCATGCTATAATGACTGAACCAGCCAGGGACCCCTTTTTTAAATTTAATTTTTACTATATTAAAATTATTATTATTATTATTATTATTATTATTACTATTTTAAGTAAGTGCTACAATTACCTCTCATCTTTACAAGAGTAATCCTCTATCGGTGCTCACCCGCCTCGGGCGACCTCTGCCTTCCTACCCTGCTGCACCCCCCTTTCCTCCACTCCCCTTCTCTTCAAAGAAATACTTTCCTCAATGTCTGCCCTGGCCGCGCCACTGCACAAGCCCGCCTTCCTGGCCTTCGCAGGGGACTTCCCCACCTCCTCCTTCCAGAGACATGGGCCACCTGGCTCTCTGCCCTGAGCTCTCCCGTGGTCCCCGCTCACCTTTCCAACCTCGGTTTTCTCGCACGTGGGGACTCACACCCTCCGACTCCAGCTGCATTCCCTCTCCCATGCCTCCCTGTTTACGCTCTTACCCCGCTGGGTCTGTTTCCTGAACAACATCTTAAAAAAAAAAACCAAAAAACATATGTCAGAGCCTGTTGCTCCCCTGCTTAAAAATGCTACTATAGCTCTCACGTCTTAATAATGAACACCACATGCCTATCTTGATTTATAGGGTCTTAAACATCTGGACCTTCACTGCCTCTTCTGTCTTCTCCTTTCGCTCTGCGCTTGTTTACTCCAGCCCTCACACACCAGCCTCTTGGGTAGTCTTCCAATGGGCCAAGCATAGCCCGCCTCAGGGCCTTTGCACTTGCAGCTCCCGCTGCCTGGGATGCCCTTCCACAGGCATACGCGTGGCTCAGTGGATCTTTGGGCTCCTCTTTGATCCTTAGTGGAGAAGGCTTCTGGGAGCACCCTGTTGTGTCCAACAGCACCCTACCTCATCACTCGTACTCCACAATCTGCTTTACCCTTCCTCATACCCCTTATCATTACTAGGTATGTATTTGGTGATTTCTTTATCATCTGTTTCCTTCCACTACAAATAAGCCCAACAAAGGCAGGAACTTTATTGTTTACAGTTATAAAGCCTAGAACACTGCCTGACGCTTAATTAGATGCTTGGTTTTCTGTTTGTGTTTTGTTTCTAAGTAGGTTCCATGCCCAGCATGCAGCTCAGTGTGGGGCTTGAACACAGGACCCTGACGTCAATGCCTGAGATCATGAGTCAGTCACTTAACCTACTGACCCACCCTGCTGGATATTTTAAATGACTTAATAAATATTTAACAAATTCTTTAAGGGGCGCCTGAGTGGCTCAGTTGGTTAAGCGACTGCTTTCGGCTCAGGTCATGATCCTGGAGACCCGGGATCGAGCCCCACATCGGGCTTTCTGCTCGGCGGGAGGCCTGCTTCTCCCCCTCTCAGTCCCTCTGCTTGTGTTCCCTCTCTGGCTGTGTTTCTCTCTGTCAAATAAATAAATAAAATCTTTAA
>PITA01023787.1:0-10000 GCA_004023965.1 Spilogale gracilis
ACCCTCCAATTTGTTTCTACCTTTTTGCCGATGTTCTTTGTCTCTCGTGGCGGTCCAGAAGTGGGAAATATCACATTTCAGGCTGGTTTCATGGGTGTTCACGGTGGTCTTGTAGTGGTTTTTTTGTTGGAATTCAGCTCTCTTCAGGGAACTCCCTGAAATGCGGTCACCTGGCCTTCCGCCATCTTGACCCTCCAATTTGTCTTATTTTAACACGACTGCAATTAATAAACATACAGGCTCTTTGCTTATGTTTGCATTTTTCCACATTCAACTTTTTTTTTAAAAAAGATTTTATTTATTTATTTGACAGAAACACAGCCAGAGAGAGGGCACACAAGCAAGGGGAGTGAGAGGGGGAGAGGCAGGCTTCCCGCCAAGCAGGGAACCCGATGCAGGGCTTGGTCCTGGGACTCCAGGATGACCTGAGCTGAAGGCAGACGCCTAACGAGTGAGCCACCCAGGCGACCCTTCATATTCAGCTTCTGGTTATGTGCTGGTTCTGTCCATTGTCTGAGCAAGGAGGTGTTTTCTCTTTGAAACACTTTTACCTCATAAGGTTCAGCATGTTTCCATATCTTTAAGGAAGCATATATGGCCATGGGCAAGTGAGGTTAATGATACTGGTGGGAAAGGAGAGCCAAGAACTAGAAACAAAATGTGTAAGTTACATAAAGATTCTAATATGCTCAAGAGTTGCCTCCAAAAAAATCTGAGAGGACCTTTAGTAAATGAGAGATTGTATTGATATAAAGCTTCTCTTTAGCCTGCCCCCGCGTCGATTCCTGTTTTTTTTGTGGAATGTAGCAAAGAGAAGGAAGGATGCCCCTAGGGGACAGGAATGTCTGTCTCTAGAAAATGGAGGGTTGAACTCTAGGATTTGTTTTTACTATAGTTGATTCATTTAGATATTATTGGAATTAGGTTACATGGCTGGAATTTATTGGCTTTCATTGTCTGATACCATCTCATTGTTTAAGGACATAATTACTGGAATAATTACTATGTAAAAATATTTTGATGCTAACAAAATGGCACGGATATTTAAAAATATTGTGTCCTAGAATTCTTCTTATACCATTAGATTTTATTTTGACAGAAAGTTGTAAGGTCTCCTTGGGATATATCTAACTTTCGAAGTGCCAGGGAGAAATGGAAAAAAAAAAAAGTGAAGAAGCCATTTTCTCAGTCACAAAGGAATTATTTTTGCTAGATGTGTTTACACTTAAGGCTCTCCATGCTTTTCCATATCAAATCTATTTGTAATCAGCAAAGGATATGTGCACGGAGCAGTCACCATTACACTTTGATTAGGAAAGATTTATATATCGATAAGTCTATCCCATGATGTGATGCTATTTTTTTATTAGCCTCCATATTACAAATGCTAAAATACAATTAAACTCTTGTTCTCATCTATTATTTAATATTGATGCGTTTGGCAGATATGTAATGAAAGTGGCTAATATTTGAAGGATATTGTACTGTACATATTAAATTAGTCTTTCTTTATCTTTGTGAAATGCATCAATATGATATTCAATGACATCTCAATGATTAATAGAGAATTATACTTGAGTCAAGCCTTTTTGTAACCTAGAAATTAAAATGACTATTCAAATAACACCTCAAAATGATCAAATTAGCATTTTGTGATTGCATAATAATGGGATTGTAGTAGTTATAACAGCACCATGGCTGCCTCTAGAGTTAAGATCATGTCAACCCCTTGATAATAAGCCTCTCTATGAGAGTCGACTTTAATAATTTCCAGATTGATTCTTCCCATAAATCATTTGACGTTCAGCACTAAATTTTTTGTTACTGTTGTAACTTAAAATTATTTTATTTTTATTCAGCTCATATTTAAGAAGTGAAATGAGTGTCCTGTTTTAATGATTCACCGTCTTGTCATCGAACTCCATGCTTTTTGCTTCAAATATAAGAGTGTTTCATGGACTTGGTAGTCCCTTTTTTTCTTCCTATAAAGGTTTGTTAAAGCCACTAAAATATGTACAGAGTTTTCCCATACAGATATTCACAGTGCTTTTCTTGGGAATAACGCTTGCCTTATTTACATAATTAACCGAGTTGCTTAGGTCTCTTGGGCAAATGATACATAATTGGGGAGAGAAGGGGACAGGGAAGAGTTTGGGGTCTAATTAAATATGCTAAAAAACTACTTAATTATATATTTCCTCAAGAGACTGACTGCTGTGAAATCCTCAAGATTAAACTAGCGTTAGATTTGAAAAAAGGATTTTGTTTTCAGTACGGCTTTACAATTATGTTGTAGGTAAGCCAGCATGTCTAGTGTCTTTAATGGTTTGTGCAAACTGGATTGTTGTTGGTTTTAGTGATTCTAAGGGTAAGCATCTTTTAGCTAGTGTGCTAAATTAAAGCGAATACTTTCAAATAATTTGTAGTTCCTATAGGGGGTTAATAAATTTTATTTTTAAAAATTGTTGATTAATAATTTCTTAGAGGAATACAGTTGAGAAGGAAAGATTGTGCTTAGGCATGTGCTTTGTTGTAATTTTAACAATTTTTTGGATCTGGTTTATTATTATATTCTCTTTAGCAAATTGGCGATGCTGTGACCTGTTTTAGATTCATTGATTATTAGTAACTCTGTTTACTGATCATTTGAAAAAAGTTCCTAACAGATTGAGGTGGTTTTAAGGAATGCTTGGTTACACAAGGCAAAACCAGGCTCAGCCATCTGCCTGCATTTTTTGGCCTTGTTGAAAACAGGACCTCAAATAGCCTAATTTTTTTTTTAAGATTTTTATTTATTCATTTGAGAGAGAGTGAGAGAGAGAGCGTATGAGAGGGGAGAAGGTCAGAGGGAGAAGCAGACTCCCCGCAGAACTGGGAGCCCGATGTGGGACCAGATCCCGGGACTCCAGGATCATGACCTGAGCCTAAGGCAGCGGCCCAACCAACTGAGCTACTCAGGCATCCCTCAAATAGCCTAATTAACAAAATCTCTGTTCTAGAGATTGAGATAATCAGAAAACTTCTTGTGACAATCCTTATGTGGGATATGTTGGGTGTGACACGGAGTTGCTTTGAGGGAGTGGGCTCATTCATGGTAATTGAACCCTCATTCAGCACTTATTTAAGTTTCCCCAAATATGTGGATTTCTCCCCTTTCTGTTTCATATAAGGTCATGTTTTTCTAAGTATCTAACCCTTTGAAACTTTTGCTAGTACATCACCACTATTCTGGTTAAACTGAGTTTGCAAATATTATCATCATTCAAATTTTATTTTCTTTCTTTCTTTCTTTCTTTCTTTATTTTAAAAAAATATTTTGTTTATTTACTTGAGAGAGAGAGAGCACAAGTGGGGTGGGTAGAGGGAGAGGGAGAAGCAGATGCTGAGCAGGGAGCCCAACTCGGGGCTCAATCCCACGACCCTGGGATCATGACCTGAGCCAAAGGCAGACACTTAACCAACTGAGACACCCAGGCGCCCCTTATTTTATTTTTTCAAGTAGGCTCCATGCCCAGCTTGGAGCCTGGTACAGATCTTGAACTCACATCCCTGAGATCAAGACCTCAGCTGAGCTAAGAGTCAGCAGCTTAACCGACTGAAACATCCAGGCACCCCCCCTTAGAATTTTAAATACCCATTTTCTGTTAGTATAGTTACTAACAAAGAAATGATAATGATTATCAGTTTTGACATCTTGGTCAGGTTTTCCATCTCTTCAAACCTCAGTTTCTTTACCAATTAAAGAAATGAGAGTTCCTTCCTCACAAGGTTGAGGAGACCATCAAATAGAATAATAGTAGGAGAGATCACCTAGCACAATGAGAAGCAGTGTAATTTACTCTGTGACCTATTTTGTAGTAAGACCTGAGTTTGAATCCTGACTCTGCCACTTAGCAGTGTGACCTCAAAGTGGGTTAAAGCCTCTGCCTTCTGCTCAGGTCGTAATCTCAGGGTCCTGGGATCGAGGCCCGCATTGGGCTCTCTGCTGAGCAGGGAGCCTGCTTTTTCCTCTCTCTCTGCCTGCCTCTCTGCCTACTGTGATCTCTCTCTGTGTCAAATAAATAAAATCTTTTTAAAAAACAAAAAACAGTGTGACCTCATGCTAGTTACTTTACCTTATGAAGCTCTGGTCCTCCAACGTAGGTGGGTTGAGATGATGATAATGTTTCTTTCTCATGAGGATTAGTTGAGATAAGGTCTGTTTACCAAGATATGTAGCACATAATAGGAGCATTCAACAATCCCTTTTGCCCTCTCCGTAAAGGATGAGGACCAGTGATGCTGTCCCTTCTTAATGTACTTCATTAGATTATTGACAGGATCAAGTGAGAGAAAATGTGTTCTTGAAACCAGGAGTTTAGGATAGCATCGTTAAACAAGATGTGCAGCAGACTGGGTGAAGATTTCTCTGAAGTCCATCGAGTCCAGGGAGGTTTTGCCCTTTAACTTTAAATAGGAAGAGTGAGTCAAGTAATTACTTCCTTTTTTTTTTTTTGGCTGTGACTTTTTTTTCTTTTTTTACACATCATAGGAGAAGGTAGTTCAGTATTAGTCATTGGTAGTTCACTAAAATGTTAAATATTTACTTGACTTAGCTAAATTCTACTCTAAATATAAGGAGAATGTTTGCCTTAAGTGCTTAAAAAAGCAGAACCAGTTCTTGTTAGACAACTGTAACTTTGATTGTGTTAACTTATTAGAAAGTAACCATTTCTCTGTTAGAAACTGTTTTAACCGAAGCTGCAGAGAGCATGGGGGAAGGGATAATTCATGAGTGCTAATTGCTTGGCTGTTAATTTTCATAAGTGTTGATAGAAGCAGTTCCTTAAATTAAACTTTGTTTAAAATGTATCAGGGGAAATATTCCACAATGTCGAGCCTGAAGTGAAAATTAATATGAATGCTGTGGCAATTAACACATACTGGTTAATAGCTTTTAGCAGCATTTTGGGATGATAGTCCTTAAATACATTTTTGCATGCTGCTCTTGTTTCAGCATTGTTCCAGTCTATGTCTGGATAATTATGAACAAATGTTTTCTACAATCATTGGCATTAAATAGCTCTCTTCAAAGAAAGTCACTTAAAACTTCACAGAAAAGCATGAAGCCACTGAGAAACGTGGCAAACTCTGGAAAGGTCAGCAAATTGAAATTGTGTTTTAAAAAATTGCCTTGAGAGGAAAATGGTCCTCATTTGAAATTGGAATGTTTGCTATTGTAATGCAATACGTTCAGTGACTTTAGTTCAGGGTCTCTTTCCAAAAAATTACAATCTGGACTTTATTGCTGGTTATGTTTCTATACAACAGCTTTTGCTTAGAGCTGCCTGAGCAGAGGTGTGGTTTTGAGCCTAAGAGACTTCTGGCTTTTCTTTTTTTTTTTTTTTAAAGATTTTATTTATTTGACAGGGAGAAACACTGCGAGAGAGGGAACACAAGCAGGGGGAGTGAGAGAGGGAGAAGCAGGCTTCCCGCCGAGCAGGGAGCCCGATGTGGGGCTCGATCCCGGGTCTCCAGGATCATGACCTGAGCCAAAGGCAGTTGCCTAACCAACTGAGCCACCCAGGCGCCCCAAGACTTCTGGCTTTTGACTTCTTTCTTTTCCATCCCTCAAGTTGACCAGTCCCCACTCTTTTGATAAAAGTGCTCTGGGGTTCCACTTGCGTAGTCCCCATCCAGAGACAATCTAAGAGTATTTTGAATTAGGTGCTATATGTCATATGTCCTGCTCTTCCATTTGCTTTATATATATATATATATATATATATATATATATATATATGTTATATATATATATGTAATATATAAAATATATATGTAATATATATGTAAAATATTTATATATATATTTAGGATTTTATTTATCCGAGTGAGAAAGGGAGCAAGAGAGCACAGGGATCATGACCTGAGCCGAAGGCCGTCACTTTGAGCCACTCAAGCCCCCCTTTACATTTTTTGTGTGTGTGTGACGTATTTTATATATTGTTTATTTCCATTACATACTTTTTTTTTTTTAAGATTTTATTTGTTTTTTTGACAGAGAGAAACACAGCTAGAGAGGGAACACAAACAGGGGGAGTGAGAGAGGGAGAAGCAGGTTTCCCGCCGAGCAGGGAGACCGATGCGGGGCTTGATCCCGGGACTCTGGGATCATGACCTGAACTGAAGGCAGAGGCTTAATGACTGAGGCATCCAGGCGCCCCATTATATACCTTTTTAATAAAGGAGAGTAAGTCCCAATATCATTTTAGCATTAATTCTCTCAGCATCTTACCTGTGACTATATTTTGTTAGTCGTCTTTTTCACAGACCAGTTTTTATTAGTCTTTTTTTTTTTTTTTAAGATTTTATTTATTTATTTGAGAGAGAGGGTAGGGAGAGACTGCAGGAACAGGGGGGGAGAGGGAGAAGCAGACTCCTTGCTGAGCAGGGAGCCAGATGTGGGGTCCCAGGACCCTGGGATCATGACCTGAGCCGAAGACAGATGTTCAACTGACTGAACCACCCAGGTGTCCAGTCTGTTCTATTTCTAAAGGAAGATATTAGATATTCACTACCTCTTTATACATTATGATATACTAATAGAAGTACCGAATTCATTATTTTAAAAACATCTTTTACTTTATTATTTTTTCAAGATTTTATTTATCTGAGAGAGAGAGCAAGGGAGGGGGAAAGGTCGAAGGGAGAAGCAGACTCCCTGCGGAGCTGGGAGACCGATACGGGACTTAATCCCGGGACTCCAGGATCTTGAGCTGAAGGCAGTTGCTTAACCAACTGAACCACCCAGGTGCCCTAAAAACATCTTTTAGTGAGATTATTTCACCGTTACCATTGTATTAGTGCATTTTTCTTCCTGTTGCTTGACATTATACTGAAAATCCCAAGGAGAGATTTTGGGATTTCTGTCTGGGTGTTACTCAAAATGAATTAAACAGGAATCTTACAATGATAGTGTTTTCAGCATTTGACTCTGCAGTTAAATTCTGAAGACTCAGTTCTTAAAACTAGCTCACTCCATTCTGAGCTATTTCTGTCCCAGCCTTGTTTCTGCCAATCTGTAGGGGCTTCCTTTGACTGTGGAGGAATCTTCTAGAAATTCCTGTCAGAGGTAGAATTGACCATTGGTTTTAGAGAATTTTCGAAGGAAGGCAGAATCTTGCAGTAGAAAGAAAATATTGTCAGGCTTGAGTTAGAATTCTAACTTTGCCATTTACTTGCTGGGTGAAATGAGGCAAATCACTACCTCTTTTCTTTCGTTCTTTTTTTTTTTTTTTTTTAAGATTTATTTATTTATGAGAGGGAGAGAGAGAACATGAGCAGGAGGGGCAGAGGGAGAGAGAATCCCCAGCAGACTCCACACTGAGTGCAGAGCCCAACATGGGGCTCAGTCCATAGATCCTGAGATCATAACCTGAGCCAAAACTAAGAGTTGGAGGCCTAACTGACTGTGCCACCCAGGCACACCTCACTTCACCTCTTTGAGCCTTTTTAAATATGTTTGAATGTTGTCACAAGGATTTAATGAAAATGGGAAATGCACACATACCAGGGTGCCTGGTGCATGGTCCGTGCTGAGAGGCTCATTAGTTTCCTTTCGTTTTATCACAGTGCCATTCATTTGCTTCATATTTTGTGAGGACCTACTTTGTACCAGACACTGTTAAGTAGAATTTGGATTCAGTGGTGAGCAAAAACATAATCTGGTCTTTGACCTCATGGAACTTTGTCTCTTGGATGGAGGATAGATGTTAAGTAAACAGTCATCTTACTGAATGTAAAATTACCATCATAGTATAATCACAACTAATTAATCACTAAGTACCGGGGAGAGGTAGTTGGGGCCTTCAGAGTTTTATTGTAGGGGCATCTGACCTACTCTAAGGGGTCGAGGATAGTATCCCGAAGGTGACTCTTGATTTGAGACCTGAAGGATGAGTAAGAGCTAAGTAGGTAAAGGGGGAGGAGAAAGGATGAACAGAAGGCCTGAGGCAAGGGATAGCTTGGCAGTTTTGAGGAACTGAAAGAAGGGTATGTCATTGGGGACCCAAGAGTGAGGTAGAGTATGGTACAAGGGAAAGTTGCAGGGGCAGACCATGCAGGTCTGGTGGAATTGTTCTCTTTAAGAGTATTGGCAGGGCTTTCACAGAACTGAATGGATGATGATTCCATCCCTGAATTAGGAAGCACCGAGGGGCACTTGTGTAGTTTTTAGTCGGTTAAGTGTCCGACTCTTGATCTCATCTCAGGTCTTGATCACAGGGTCATGAGTTACAGCCCTGACTTGGGCTTAAAAAAAAAGGAAAGCCACTGAAAGAGGGCCAAGGATAAGACAGTAAGACAGGATGTTACCTTCATGAGCTACTTTGGGCCTGGTGACTGCAGATCACAGTTTCTTACCATGCCTGCACAGTTTTGGTGGGGTGAGGGGTGTGCGGCGTACTTTTATTGTTCCGTTTGTATTGGGGGCATGTGAGGTATAGGGGTCTCTGACAGTGGGCTGCGAGCCAGGAGTCTGTTCTTTGTTTCCACTTCACAGCTTCGGAACTCTGCTTAAGGAATTGTCCTGGAAGTTGGTCACCTCTTCTCAGAAATGGGTTGTACTCCCAGATACCCAACCCGGCTCACTAGGCTGTTAAGAAGAGAAAATGAGAGAGTAATTTTAGATGAGGCAGATGTCAGGTGTCATTTAAGAAAATATATTGATTGTAATTCTTGGAGGTTAAAGGACTAAGAGGTAAAACTGGACATGTTTTTATTATAACAAGATTACTGGTGTAGTACTGTCTTCTTCCTAATTAATTACCAGATTAGTAAATGATATCTGGTTAGAATGTATATCAAGCACTGAGGTTCCAGGAAAAGCCTAAAAGACAGCCTAAAAAACCTTGTAGGTGGGGTGAGACCAGGCACGGTGGGATTTTATACTGAGTGTCCTCAGATGGGGCACCTTGCTCCATACAATTTGCTGTAAAGAGATTTCCTTGTCCCTCAAAGTACTAGACCCTGATTTTACTGTCTTGAAAAGAACTATGCAGAGAAATCAAATGACAGCCTGGGATCACTCAGCTGGGCATAGAATCTGTGTGTTCTTATTCTCAGGAGATTTTTATTTGCATTCTTAATGACATTCATATTTATAAAATGGAAACTCGAGTTCTAGAAAACAACATGGTAGAAAGATCACGGTGTGGAATCAAAAGATGTGGGCTTTAACCCTGGTCATGCCATGAGGCCTGAGACCAGTCACCTCCCACCTCTAAGTGTTGAGTTTCTACCTGTTTAGAATGAGGAACTTAGCTTGGATGACCTCTTGGATTCCTTTTGGCTTTAAGGTTCTGTGATTGGGGAGGTGATTGACATCAGTGACATGTAAGTTATAAATGGGAAAACTTCAACTCTTGAAGTTTTGATCTTTGACATGTATGTTGATACTTTCCTCTTTTAATTTATTACAACAAAGCTGTGATGTTGGGAGTGTCACCTCCATTTTACAGCTGAGGATACCAAGGCTCAGAAAGAGAAAGTGGTGTGCTCAGGGATACCCCACTAGTATGTGGCAGAGCAGGGGTTCAACTCCCTTTTCCTTAATTCTAGAACCACAGCTGTTTTTCCTGTACTCTTTTACAGGCATTGTTATAGAGGAAACAAAAACACTGTTAATAATAGAAATTTTTTAAATTTAAAAACAAAAGGATTTCCCTTTACCAGTGCACTTGAAATCTGACAGATTGTTTTGGATCTTATGGTTAGTTATGTCTGTTGGGTAAGTTACTGCATCTTGAAGCCTCAATTTTCTTACATATAAAAAAAGAAATGAGATACTGGGGCTGGGGAACAGTGCAGTGCTATATACGTAGCATGTAGTGTATGTCCCACAAATGCTTTTTTATTTCCATCGCCCTTCCCGGTGTGCAGGGTGGATTCATTTGTCTATCCAGCCAAGAAATTATTTACTAAGATACTGTACTTACTTGTTTGTTTCACATGTTTATTACAT
>PITA01023787.1:15000-27472 GCA_004023965.1 Spilogale gracilis
GGTTAAGCCTCTGCCTTTGGCTCAGGTTATGATCTCAGGTCCTGGGATTGAGCCCCACATTGGGCTCTCTGCTCAGCGGGGAGCCTGCTTCCCCCTCTTTCTCTGCCTGCCTCTCTGCCTATTTGTGATCTCTCTCTGTCAAATAAATAAATAAAATCTTTTAAAAAAAAGATAGCATATATAGCATCATCAGATTTTTGTTACAATGATTAGATTTGCATAGAAAATATGAGAGGATGCACACACAACTTAAAGAGATATCTCTGACTTCTGTTTGGCGATTTTTATTCCTCTAAGATTCTTCTTTTTCCCGAAATGAATGTGTATTACTCCTTTAGTTGTGATAGTAATAATGAAAAGGAAGCTGGGAGCGCCTGGGTGGCTCAGTCATTAAGCATCTGCCTTCAGATCAGGTCATGATCCCAGGGTTTTGGGATTGAGCCCCGCATCAGGCCCCTTGCTCAGTGGGAAGCTTGCTTCTCCCTCTCTCACTGCCTCTGCTTGTGTTCCCTCTTGTTGTCTCTCTCTGTCAAATAAATAAAATCTTAAAAAAAAAAAAAGAAAGAAAAGGAGGCTGAAATGGGAAGTTACAAGAAAAAGTTCACCCAGTTTTGTGTAGAGAAAAACTGGTAGGCTATTTTTAGACAAAGGTGATTCTGACTTTTCAGACAGTGAAATTCCATTATTAAAAACCTTACAGTATTCATACTGACATGTTAGACCATGGTATTAATTATCTCTTTTGGATTAAGAAAAGCTATTGGCTACTTATTTGATTTTTTTGTTCTTAATCACAGAGTAAAAAAATTTTGATTAGGTACATGTAGAGCACAGTACAAGGCACTGAGGGAAGGAAAAAAAGAATAAAATGAGGTGTCTGTCCTTAGGAACAACAGATAAAGATACTAATAGTGCTTCCTGTTGACTGAATACTTGCTGTGTGGCAGACAGCATGCTGGAAACTAAGTATATCATCTTTAATCTGCACAGTAACTCTGGGATACAGATACTGTTGGCTCCATGTTGATATGGGGTCTGGGAGAGATTGAGTAACTCACCCAAGATCACACCCTGCTATATGGTAGGGCCAGCTTTGAATCCAGTTTAGCTGATTTTGGAATTTATACTCTGTTTAAGAAGAACCACATATATATTAAAAGAAGTATTTTTCACATGTGTTTTACTTCTTTGTAAAGTATTGTGTATGTTAGTAGGATATAAATAAGAAGCTCTAGTTTTCCTGACATTTAGTGTAAGAGAAAAATAGTCTGTTTTTTTCCAGGTTAGTTCTGGAAGAATACTTCATTCATGAGACCAGGTTCTATTACTCATTTGTTTCTTTCTTTCTGACTTTGAATTCATCATCTTACCTGTCTGGGTTTAGTTAGCCAATCAGAAAAACGAGGAGGATGACCAAGGCCAAACCCATTATTAGAATTACATAATTTTATGTCAGCGTGAGACATTTAGGAACATTTGGAGACTCTTAAGTATTTAGGTTCTTTTTATGACAATACTGTTCGCAAGGCAGATGATTCATTCATCAAACATTTGTTGAAAATTCACCATACTCCTGGCAGAGTAGGAGGTCCTGTGGTACATTGATAAAAGTATAGTCCCTGCCCTCAAGGAGCTAGCTCAGAGTCTTATGAGGTAGACCATGGTGATCCAAGGACAAGAAGATTTGGAAGTACAGAAACAGGAGTCAGCCTAGACTGAAGTCAGTAGAAGAAGTCAGTAGAGTCTTAAGCCCAAGTGAGAAGGATGAGGAGGTTCTGGCTGGAGTCTTTATGATTTCAGCTTTTCAATGACTGCCCAGGTAGCCTACCTTTCCTAGAAACCTAGAAATGCTGATTCAGTCTTAGATATTAAAAAGCAGATGCCATATCTGCTACCAGGTCAGATTCTTTCTCCTGGAAAATTCCTGTTTGTCCCCTTCAAGAGCCAACTCACAGACGTCATCTCTTCCTTAATACTTCTTTGACTCCTCTAACAGTGACTTTCTCTTCTGTACATCCATAGACCTTGCTTATGTCTCTTTAGAGTGCAGATTTTTCTTTCTTCCTCTTCTCTGTATACAGAGTGCCCAGCATAGTGCTCAGTAAGTACTGGGAGGGAGCAGGGGAGGAAGGGAAAAGCATGCATCTTAGTGAGTTATATCTGATATAATTCACACAACTGTAATGACAACTACGATAATAACAACAAGCTTATATTGAGAATTTGCTGTGTTCTAAGTGCTTTGCATGTAATGATTAACTGAACCCTCACAACAGTCCTATGAGAAGGTATCATGATGATCCCCAGTTTGAGAGGTGAGGAGATTGA
Organism: Spilogale gracilis; assembly: GCA_004023965.1. Taxonomy (NCBI): domain Eukaryota; kingdom Metazoa; phylum Chordata; class Mammalia; order Carnivora; family Mephitidae; genus Spilogale; species Spilogale gracilis. The sequence goes on from PITA01023787.1 coordinate 17,329, forward strand.
GGCTGGGGGAGGTTCAATAACATGCCTTAGGTCAGAGAGCTCGGAAGTGGGAAGAGGCAGCCATGGGGCCTAGGCACTCCAGCTGCAGACAGTGTTCTTCATCTGTGTGTTACACTTGCGTGATGTGTGAAGGGCTCCCAGAGGTTTTCCACTTGTTATTGTGAGGTTAATTCTCAGCCAGCTTTTAAGTGGCTCCTTGTTTCCCCAAAGGGGTTGGCCACAAAGGTGGTGATCATTCCTTTTGCCCTGAGGTTTTCATAAAGTCTTTTTGCCAGTAGAATATTTGTAGCTGAAGCCGTTTAGGAGACAGTGCGGTGCTTAGGGACGGAGTGCTGCCGTTGTGCAGATGACACAATGTTTTCTGTGCTGCAGTCTCTGTTGCCTCGGGCTGGAATGACTGAGGGACACGAGTGGGAGTAAGCAGATTGCAGTTTAACCTTAGAAAGATCAAGGTAATTTGTACAGACCTGTAAGTATTTGGACTTGACTAGGAGAAAGGATGTTGCTTGTAGAAAAAGGAAAAAAAAATAAAGTGTATTTTGTGTGCAAAACAAAGGGTCTTTCTGTGAAATTGGTAATGTCCAGGTGATTATTTTCAAAGAAAGATGATTTCCAAAGTGAGATTTAAGCCATTTAAAAATCTGACTTGATGGGAGCACTTTTCTTCTCGTTCACCACTCTCTCTCACATCATGTCCCTAAGGTCAACCAGTGATTCCTTCTCAGTGTCTGTCCGATTTGACACTTCTCAGATTCGCCAGTCACTTCCGTGTTCCAGCACCTCTCACGTCCCATTTATTTACAGTAGCAGCTTTGAGGCTGGGCTCCCTGCCCCTTGTCAGCTCTCCCTCCGTGTGTCCTATTTGTGACCAGATGAAATACCCCTGTTGCCCTCCTGAGGCAGCAAAACTAAACCTGTCCACCTGACAGAGCCAGTCAGCAGCAGCACCCTCTCCCCCCAACATACTTTCCATCTAAATTTGTACTGTTCCGTTCACCCTTTGTTTACCCATCACCTACCTTCCTCTTGTAGATATGCTACTTTAATGAGGACATCATTTCTCATTTAAGCTCCACAATAGCCCAGAGAGAAAGAGAGATTTTTATTCAAGTTTTCTAGATGAGGAAACCAAGAGACAGAGAGGCAAAAACCCCCAAAAGGAACTGGCATGTAGGTGCAACTAATTATCTGGTGAATGAATGAGTAGATGATTGAAAGCCAATAATTAAGAAAGTTTATGCAGTACTTGAACCTGGGGCAGTGTGATTCTGGTTCTTCTGTCACCCTGCCTCCTGATACAGCCTCATTTTCCTTATTACCTGACAATTTTGTTCTCTGACTGTCCCTCCCCTCCCCTGTCCTCCCCTCCCCTTCTTCCTTTTCCCTTTTTCTTTCTTTCTTGACTTTATTTTTAAGTGGTCTTCACACCCAGCATGGGGCTCAAACTCAAAACCCCAAGATCAAAAGTTCCCACGTTCCACCAGCTAAGCCAGCCAGACGCCCCTGATTTATGACATTTCTAGTCAGATCACATGTGGTATCTATATCTTCAAAGACATACTCATGGCTCTTTGGGCAAAAGCCTGGGGGTCGTGGGTTGTGTCAGGCAGACTTGGGTCTTGGCTTTGCCACTTATTATGCAAGTTTGGATAAATAAGAGCTTAACTTCCATTGGACCCAGTGTCATCTCCTTCCCAGCCCTACTTTTAGTCATTGACCCGTAACAAGTCTTCAGGGCAAATTGATTATTTCTCCAGTTAATGCTTTTTTTATTTTTAAAGATTTTATTTATTTATTTGACAGAGAGAGGGAGAGAGAGAGAGCACAAGCAGGGGAAGCACCAGGCAGAGGGTGAAGCAGACTCCCCTGCTGAGCAAGGAGCCTTGAGTGGGGGACGTAGGGCTCCATCCCAAGACCCTGGGATCATGACCTGAGCCATCCAGGAGCACCAGTTAATGCTTGTTTAGTTGTGAATAGCCTGGTAACTAGATACGCTGGTATACTTTCCCTGAATGCAGTATTTAGTTTAGAATTTCCTCCTTAGGAATGATGACCATTCTAGCAGTGTTAGATCGACTTTCCCAGCCTGTATATTAGAGGATATGCAGTTAGTTATCCGGCAGATGTTAGAATTATAGAATTATTATGTGGGGGGGGGAGGGCTTTGAATCATCTAAGTTGCCAACTTACTTAATTTGCCTTTATATGTCTTTGATAAATTTGCATTAATACTTTCCTGTGTACTTTTTTCAAACCCATACATCCTTTAGTGTTTTTTTTTTTAAGTGTTTGGTTTAGCTTTTTTCCTTCTTTCTAGTCTGTTGTATTTTTGTTCTCATCTATATGTCTCTTTCAAGGTAACTGTCTGTTCTAGGCATCACACCTGTCACTGGAGAGGTGTTTGCTGCCTTTGCTTGGCTCACGGTCATGCTCATCTCAGAGCCAGTCTCCTTTCCTCTTTTGTGCAGCAGCAGTTCCCCAGAGTTCCTTCCAACACAGATCCATGGAGGCAGAAGCCTTGGGAATAGGGAAAGTCACCTGTGCCCTGGGAAGGCACCTCAGAGCCACAGCTGTCCCACCTCTCCACAGCCAGGGCTTAGAGCTCATACTGGGCTGAGTGCACTGAGATGCTCTGGGGGCTGTATTTAAGCAGATAGAGACCTGTACCCTAACATCTTTATTTCATTTAATTTAGTGAAGACTTGAGCTACTTAGGCCATGTGTATACAGATGTGAGATAAACTAATCTCCTTGCTCTGAAGGAGTTTACAGACTGGTAGGTATACAAACCACAGTGAAGAAGCATTAAGGACATTTTAAATCAAAGACAACTTCAAAATCAAAATTTCATGTGTCTGTTTTTGAGCAGTAGGTGCTAAATCATCTCTACATCTTTTTGCATAATTTAGTTTTAGGCTGTGTGTAATTTCACCTTCTGCTTTTGCACCTACCTTTGTTATCTTTGAATTTTTCTTCTTATATATTGTACATAAATACTCCTTCAGTGACTAGCTTACAGTCCTTGGAGCATATATTCCACAGTTTCCATGTCTATTAGATGCTGCTTCATGAATAGCCCTGCAGAGAAAGCAAAGGTAGGGAATGTTTTAGCAAAAAGTAGAGCTGTGATCTTGGTTGCTTGGGTCTGCAGTCTGAACATACAGTGGAAGGTCGTTTTCATAAATTTTTTTTTAGTTTTTTTTTGTTTTTTGTTTTGTTTTTTTTTGAGCAGCAGCCCGGGAACATATAGAGAAAAAGACTGGGAGGTAGGGGAATGCAGTGAAAGTTTCTATCTAGTGGTTTCAATTCAGCTTTTGAAGTGTTGGGAGACTAATCCTCTGAGAGGAGGCTTGTGTCAGTAATGATGTTTGAGGGGAGTAGGGCTTCTTACTGTTGGTGTAAATAGACATTTAAGAACATCTGATAAATCTGAGAGCAGAATTTGCAGGACTTGATGCCTTCCTGGCCCTGTGGAAACAGTAAGGAGGGCTGAAATTGCAGAACTGTGCCACTGTTCCAGTGCAGAGAGAGGAAGGATTGGGGCTGGAGAGGATGACTCCAGCATTAGACTGGTTAGCTCTATCTGGGGACTATTACAGGATGACCTTTCCACTCAGTATATTATCATGGAGCAAAGCAGAGGACAGCAGTGGACAGGTGTGTTTTCCTGTCCTGAAGTCCTGTCCTCTCCTTGCTGGTACATCTTTGTGATGAAATCTTTGACCCTCAGTTCACTTACGTGAAAAATACTGGAATGAGAGTATGTACTGGCCATGGTTGTTCTGAAGGCTCAGAGGCTGCTTGTTGTCACCGCAGTGAGTTTTTCTGCTAAGTAGTATGTTTTGAGACTTCACGTTTCCGTCTCCCCTGTAGCCCTGCTTTGAGCATTATCAGGATTATTTTCCACGAAGAAATTTAAACCACGCCTGACTTCACCAGTACTCAGTTTGCCCCAAGGAAATGGGCTCATGAAGCTGTGCAGTGTTCCTTTGCTAGTTAGAAAGGAGGTGAAACCGTAATTGTTTCAGTGGGATTTTTTTTCCTCTTCTCCACCTTGTGAAAAGTGTTTTCATGTGTTTTATAAGACTCCCCTACAAGACTAATTTGATGACAAGAATCACCGTTATTGCTAAATTTATTACACTTTCACCTCTTTTCCCTGAGTGACTCATTATTGAGTCCTGGAAATGCAACTGTGTTTTTGTTTAGGAGGAGGTGGTGGTTAGGGAGAACTTGGGGATGACTTTTAAATAAGAGAATTTTGTATTATATTTATCTGTCTGGAGGCAATAAATCTGTTTCAGCAGATTAAATACAGACTTCTTTATAAAGCCCTATTTTCTCAAACCTCTTATCAGCAGCACTTGGCAGTAATCACACCTACGGAAACTTGTAATTTTCCTCAAGGAGGTGACACTGACAGAATTAAAAATGAAGGAGCCCCCCTGAAAAGCAAGTTCATTACAAATTAACAGTGGTCTTAGCAAAGCAGTGGGCTAAGGCGTGTCAAATAGCGATATGGATAAAGAAACCCAGCATTTTAAACTGTCAGAGCTGGGAGCAGGGCTAGCCTGAGAACAAATTAATCACATATTGTCAAGGCAAAGTTGCATCAAATTAACACATCGGATTCCAGCATATTAATGTTAGAATGCTTTCACCTGATTATTACTGCAAACCATTGCCACTCTTTGAATGCAAAGATATAATTAAATTGCTAAATAGAAAGTGCATATAATATCTCCACATGCATTTAGGATGCATGAGCTGAAAAGTGCACATCCTAGGAAGTGACAGATTCTATTTGTAGGGGGGAAACTTTACTTTTTTTCCCTTTTATTTACTTGGGAGTACTAGAGTATGAAATTAGAAAAGTTAGTTATGTTATTCATATCCTATATGAGTTAGATGAAATACAGGTTTAATTTAACTGATTTGCTACACTGGCTATGAGTACATAATTACCTCTGTGTTTTTCTGGAAGAGAAATGGGAAAATGTTGCACAATGGTCCTTTGCAACAAAATTGCCCATTACACAAATCCTGGTGGTGGATTTATCATCAGAAGGTGCTTTGGAGAAACTAGACTGGCCATTATGACAACTGTCTTTTACATGGGGTTGCTTTCTGGCTCTGCTTAATACAGTATGTGTGTTTTATGATATTCAGAATGAGAACTCTGGCTCAGTCGTGGTTGACCTTTGTGATCAAGGATATAGCCCAGCAGGAAGAACTTGCTTTTTCATAGTCCCTGCTTATCCTAGATTACCGCGCCTTCTGCTTTGCTATCTCTGCTACTCACATTCAGCCTTATTGTCTCTGTTATTCACACTCAGGCTGGACTATTCCACCCTGTGCCCTCTACCAAGCTCTGTGGGTCCTCTGCATTAAAAATCTTCCTTAGGGGCACCTGGGTGGCTCAGTTGGTTGAGCGACCGCCTTCGGCTCAGGTCATGATCCCGGAGACCCGGGTTCGAGTCCTACATCGGGCTCCCTGCTCAGCAGGAAGCCTGCTTCTCCCTCTCTCACTCCCCCTGCTTGTGTTCCCTCTCTGGCTGTGGTTCTCTCTGTCAAATAAATAAAACATCTTAAAAAAAAAAATCTTCCTTAGAACTCACGTCCTTTCTTGAGGACTCCTTCAGCACCCCAGGTATCCACAGACTTCTCTCTTCAGCTTGAGATACAGCAGTCTTGATTTACCAGTCTCACTTAGCTGCAGTCTGGGCTTGTAAATCTGACAAAGAGAAGTAGTTAGTGATCATTAGGAACCAGCATGGGCTCACTTAGAACCTGGCAGGGTAAGATAACCTCATTTCTTTCTTGGGTAGGGTGATTGGCCAGATGGAGTACTGTGGTCATGGCATTGTGAATTTACTAAAATGGACCCTTGACTGTCTGAGAGGTTACAAGAATGTACATGTTCTTGCTTCCTGGGCATTTCTACTTTGTAGGTGATCTAAGACTTTTGTTCCCCTCAGGGTCAGTGCCTCCTGCCTCTCAGCACTCTTCTATCCTCCATCCCCACATAGTGAGTTTCCTAGCTCGAGCCTGCAAACTCATTTTGATATTCATGTCACTAGAATATGTTTGTGAATTAAGTGTGTTGCAAAAGCCATGTTTATTGTACTCCAAAGACTTATAAAAGTGTGTTTTGTATTATCGTGGTGCTGCCTGCCCCTATTAGTTTAGATGTTTAGGAGTGAGCCATGCCTGCGTTGTTAAGTGTTCAGTACAATAGTGTTAATTATTTACATGGTATTGTGCAACAAATCTCCAGACCTTTTTCATCTTACAGAACTGAAACTCACAATTCCTCCTTTCTTCCTCCACCATCCCCTAGCAACCACCATTCTGCTTTCCTTTTCTCAGAGTTTGACTATTTTAGATGCCTCATGTAAGTAGAATCATGAAGTATTTGTCTTTTTGTGACTGGCTTATTTCACTTAGGATAATGTCCTCAAGGTTGATCCACATTGTAACCAACAGGATTTCCTTCTTTTTTTGGAGGTGGAATAGTATTCCGTCGCATGTATATATCATGTTTTCTTTATCTGTTCATCTGTAGGTGGACATTTCAGATTGCTACATCCTCTTAGCTATTACAAATAATGCTTGATTGAGCATGGGCCTGCGAATATCTCTTCAAGATCCTGTCATTTCTTTTGGATATATACCCAGAGGTGGAATTGCTGGATCGTATGATAATTCTATTTTTAATATTTTGAGGAACCAATATACACTTTTCCATAGCAGCCACACCATTTTAAATTTCTATCAACCATGCACAAGGGTTCCATTTTCTCCACATTTTCACCAACACTTGTTATCTGTTTTGGGGGCTTTTTTTGTTTGCTTTGCTTCTTTTTTTTTTTTTTTTTTTAAACAACGGGCATCCTGACAGATGTAAGGTGATACCTCATTGTGGTTTGGGTTTGCTATGATTTGTGATATTGAGCATCTTTGCAAGTGCTTCTTGGCCATTTGTATATTTTCTTTGGTGAAATTTCCCTCGCCCATTTTTAAATTGGATTTTTTTTTTATTGTTGAGTTGTAAGAGTTCCTTATATATTCTGGATGTTAACCACTTATCAGGTAATATGGTTTGCAAATATTTCCCCTTGCTAATTTTTAGTTCTCTTTTCATTCTATTGACTATTTCTTTTGCTGGGCAGACATTTTACGTTTGATGTAGTTATCTGGTTTTCCTTCTGTTGCCTGTTTTGGAGTCACATCCAAATAAATCACAACTAAATCCATTGTCAGTAAGTTTTTCCTCTGTGTTTTGTTCTAGGGGTTTTCTAGTTTCAGGTCTTACATTTAGATCTTTCCTCCATTTTGAGTTAATCTTTGCAAATATGGTGTAAGGTAAGCATATAACTTCATTGTTACACATGGCTATCTGGTTTTCTCAGCACCATTTGTTGAAGAGACACATTCTTGTCTTAAGTGACTTATAATAAGAGCACAGTTATAAGTGGAAAAGTAATGGTTGGAGCTTTATCCTTCGTATTTGTTTACATAGTAAAGGATTTTATTTAAAATACCCTTTTTCTTGGGGTGCCTGGGTGACTCAGTCAGTTATGCGTCTGCTTTCCCCTTAGGTCATGATCCCAGGATCCTGATATCAAGACCCGTGTCAGGGTTCCTGTTAAGCAGGGAGCCTACTTCTCCCTCTCCTTAACCTCTCCTGCTCTCTCTCGCTATCTCTTTCACTATCTCTGTCTCTCTCAAATACATACGTAAAATCTTTAAAAAAAATACCCTCTTTCTTGTGGTAGTCACAACATATACATAAATTATTATGTCCGACACGTTTAGTACAATGTTACATGTCAGTTATTTCTCAATAAAACTGGGAGGAAAAATACCTATGCCCTGCCTCATTACCTACAGTCCATATTCTGTGATACCATGTTTCCTCTTTGTATGTTATGTTTTCTCTGCCAGAATGTCTTCCTATGTCAGTGAATTCCTGTTTATTCAATAAGATTCAGCCCACATATGATCTCCTCTGACTGCCTCAAGCTCATTCTGCAAGTAGTACTTACCACACTCCATTGTAATTATATTTATATATCCTTCACTCCCTTGAGAATGTAAGCTCTGTTTGGACAGGGACAGTGTCTGGTTTGTCACAGATCCTAGCATCCAGTAGTCACTTAGCAAAACTGAATGTATGAACAGGCCATCTTTGCCATCGGCTATAAAACTATGGAGGGTAGGATGCCTAAGTTATATATAACTAGATGAGCTTCTGTTTCCTTGATTCTAAAATTAGGAGATGGAAAAACTGGTAATAAAATAAAGTAAGATTAGGAGGTCCCTTCTGGCTCCAACTCTATGAAAGTCACATAGGGAATTCTAAATTCTAATCCATGTACTCCCAGAGCTTCAGTCCCACCAGCCCCACAAGTCCCACAAGTCCCACAAGAACTGCTGACAAACGGACAGATCTTAACTTTTTTGTGTGGTGGTGAGGGGGGGCCCTAAGGAATTTTGCCATTTAAGAGTCAGGTGAAATAAAGTTTATTGGCTAAGCTTTACCAGTGTGTTCTGGTTCTAGCAATTATGTCTTTCATTGCAGGCAAGGCATCCCCATCTCACCGTCTTTTTTGTCCTTACTATTCTTATTTCTAAAATTGGAGAGATTTATCCATTTTTTACAGTTCAGTGCATGTCTGTTTGAGGGGGGAAATGAAAGCGCATATTTGATATTTTAAGTTGTATAAGGAAAATAAAAAATAATCTTATAAAATACTTAGAAAAAAGTAAAGCTTCATGAAAATTTGTTGGAAATATACAGAAGATAGGAAAAATTTTAATGACTGTGGTAAGGTATACATCATCTTTGGGGGAGTGTGAGATTTTTATAGTCATCAGAAGGGGTCACAGGTTAAAGATGGTCATGAAACACTGCATTAGTTTCTGTTCCTATTCTAATTTTATGTGATTCTATAATGAAAATTTTATAGAAGGCCTCAGAGGGATGAGCCCTGCTTAGTTCTGATGTATGTATGACTGACACCTATAGTTTTTGTTTGCTTGTGTGTTTTAATAAATTAAATCCTGGCTCTACCATTTATTAGCTGTATAAACACAGGCAAATCACTTAATTTTTCTCAGACTGAGTTTTTTTCATCTGTGAATGGGATATGATAACATCTTTATAAGATTGTAGTAAGGATTAAATTAGATAGTTAAAGCTCTTAGCCTAGTGGCTGGTGCATCATAAATGTTCTGTTCATGTTATTTACTATTGTTAATATAGTATTGTAAAGAGTTTGGAAGTGAACATTACTCCACCTGTGCCCAGTCTGACTTTGGAACTTTGAGAGGTAGATGTAGAAATTAGAAAAAAAAAAATACTCATTCTGTTAGTGGCAAATCTGGTTAGGACCATCAGCCTGATACCTTAATAGCTCTACTGAGTTAAGACAAGCACCATGCAGTAGAACTTTCTGTAATGGTAGAGATGCTCTGTATCGGTGCAGTCCAGTGTGGTAGTGCCTAGACACGTGACTGTTGATCGCTTGAAATGTAACTATATGACTATGGAACTGAGTTTTTAAATTTTATTAATTTAAATTTAAATAGTCACATGTGGCTAGTCGTTACTATATTGGGCAGTATGCGTCTAGACACTGGAATGACTTAAAAAGGAGAGACTGTATGTGCAGAGGAGACAGACTTAACAGAATTGCTGTCTCATACCCATTCCATGCCAGTGCTGGGGTCAGAGAGGACTGGACCCTCAGACTTGATCCTAGGAGGCTGGCCAGGAACCTAACCCCATAGTTTGAACACAGAAACAGTTTGAGCCGCCACTGCTGAGACAGCCAGGAATAGATGAGGCTATGCCAGGGAATTCAGTCTTCCTGAGAAAAAGAAGAGGGACTGCTCTTCCCAGTGCTTCTAAAAGGGCAGAAAGACCTCTTTGGTGGCTAGAGCTAGGAAGCCTGGGACTAGAAGGAGTAGTTCCTTCAGTGGCTCCTACATTTATAGTGACTAAATATTGCTCAGGGCATCTTCTCAACAATAAATTTTAAACTTTAATGCCTGAATGATAAAAACTGTTTATATTTTGCTTCATTTTACACTTTAAATATGACCACATATTTTTTCTTGTATACTTGTGTATTTTTTT
>PITA01023788.1:0-11378 GCA_004023965.1 Spilogale gracilis
ACATAATAGTAAAATTCTCGAATCATAAAACCAAAGAATATGTCTTAAGGGCAGCTAGGAGAAAGCGATCCCTTACCTATAGAGGGAGGACCATCAGAATAACGTCAGACCTTTCCACAGAAACCTGGCAAGCCAGAAAGGGCTGGCAAGACATATTCAGGAAGTTACATGACAAAAATATGCAACCAAGGATAATGTACCCAGCAAGGTTGACTTTCAAAGTGGAAGGAGAAATAAAGAGCTTCCAAGACCACCAAGGTCTAAAAGATTATGCAACCTCCAAGCCAGCACTATAAGAAATGCTAAAGTGTGGAGCACTGGGTGTGGCGAATGGGGGATGAATCTTGGAACACTGGGAAAAAATTTAAGTAACAATAAAAAAAATAAATAAATAAATTTAAAAAGAAGAGTTAGGAAAAGGATTCTGGGAGTTCACCTTGGCTGCTACCCACTGGTGCAGACACCTTTTTGGAGATCATGCTCTGCCGGGAAGGAGTTGGCAGAACAGTGCAGGAAGACAAGGGCTGTCTGGGACCATCTCCCCTGAATACACTCATTTCAAGGTTATCACGGCCAAAAATCATAGTGTTAGGCTCCAGGTTCTGTGGGATCAGACTCTGATTCAAGTTGAGGCCCTTCCTAAAGAAAAAGAATACACAATTACAAATATGAAATTTTACCAGAATGAAAGACAAAATCACAACAAATCAAGTGAGCCTTAGGAATTTGGAGCCTTTCTTCTGAAAGCCCTTTACCAGAAATGCTGACATAGAAATGGTTGCTGACAGCAATCTGGCTTCCTCTCCCTGCCTGGATCACAGCTCTCAGCATCTCCCATCAAGCCTACGCAAGGATGGCCTGAACCTGAGATTCGTTAGCTTTGAGCTCTGCTGTTAGAGAGAGAAAGCTGCACCTCCACCCTTTTATTCCTAAGCATTAGATGACCCCTTCCCTTCCCTCAAAGCCTGCTCTGGCCTCTGCAAAAGCAAACTCCATTGCACAGTGTTTACAGACTCCTAGTGACTTTTCAATCCACAAGAAAAACAGGGAACTAGAGCCTGTAAATATCAGAGCCGCACAGCTCCATGTATGGCATTTGATGTCAGTCTGAAACAAACATTGAGCGGAAGCAGACACATGAAAATGGGTTCTCATGGTCTGGTGCATTCCTCAAGTCTGTGAACATGTGTCCCTTTCCCAACAGTGACTGTTAAATGTTCCCGCCTCCTTTTAACTGCCTGCCTGAGGCACTTCTGACTCACGGCCACTGAGTTCCATTTTTGGACTAGGGAAGACTCCAAACTAATAAACTGACATGGAAATATATATACACTCCCTTGTATCAATTGTTTTCTTCTGAAGGATGTTGCTGTGTGATACAGCTTTAAGTTTTCAACTCTGTCATATTTTCTAAACTATGATCTCTTCCATTTACTTTAGGGGATGTGGCATTCCCCTTTACTGGACTGAAAGCTAAACAATGTGGTTTGGATTTAGTGTTCCCATGCATCACCATGAAAATGTTTGTCTCGGCAATCCTATCGTTACTGTTACTGGTAACAGCTGCTCTGCCCTCCTATCCTTGTGAACCACAATCTGCTGCCCCAGTTTATGAGCAAGCAAGGTGGATCCATTCCTCCTGGACAAAAGACCAGCTACAGGACAAACCAGGATCTGGTGGTATCCACTCCCAAGTGAGCCAAGATCAAGTATAATGAAAACTCATTCTGAATAATAGGCAGCTTGGCTGAACAGGTGAGGAAACCATGTTCTGCTGGGTAGCAGTGGTCCTGCCAAACTTCTTGTGCCTTATCCACTCAGATGTGACCCCAAAGGAGTTAGGATGGGCAATGCCATTATCTGAATATAATAAATGTCAAGTAAGGGTCATTAGGGCTTTGGACTTTTTCCTGTATTAGCTTTGCAGATATTTGGTATTTCCACAAGGAATGTGTCTCAGGCAGAGAAGACTTGCCTAGGGACAGTTAATTATCCCTTTGTGGGTTTCTTAACATGAGCAAGAGATACACCTGCCTTGAGAACCCCACAAAAATGGGTTCCAGATGTCTGGGTCCTTCAGTTCTCTCCACCCTGCTCTTATTGATCTCAGCTATAGCCCAAAGCATTGCACAAAACATTTGCAAGATAAGAAAAGACTCAGCATTCCAGGCTCTGTGTCAGCACCTTCCACATGGAGATATGGAATATGGCCCACAAATCACCATATACTGGGCTGGGCATGGCCTGGGTCACAGACCTGGCCCATTTAGTTTTACTTTTATTTTCTATTAATAAGAAATAAATACATGTCCATTAACAAGAAACTGGTTAAGTAAATTATGGAGCATGTATACAAAGGAATTCTTCCAACTATTAAAAAATAATGATGTGAGTTATTTTATCCCATAGATAGAAGTTCATGACATATTGTTGTTTGAAAAATTGACTAAGAAGACCACATATAAAATACAGTCCTGTTTATGTAAAATGATAAATACCTATCTACAAATACTTGCTCATTTGTATATATACACAAGAAGGTTCTAGAATAGTGTTAAGATAACAAATGAACAGTGATTATTTCTAAACAATGAGATCTTATCTAACTTCGATTTCTTATTTGAATTCCTCTCTAGAGAGGTGTAAAATATGTAATGGAGAAAAAATATAAATTTTATAATAAACAGGTATCATTTTTAAAACAACAAATACTCTTTCCAAAGGAATGAAACATGTAGAGACAAAGGCAGTGAGTGACAGCAAGTCGGGTGGGCAGGACAAGGCTCAGAGCCCACCGCAAAGCCTGGTGGAGAATATCGTGTGGCCCAGAGGAGGAGGTGCTCTGAGGGCAGCAGCGCTGCACCAAACAAGGATGATAAGTTGCAGCTACACAGGGAAGCATCTGCCTTGTTCTCATGACTTCTCCTCTGGAAGAGCTATGAGAAGTTAAGAACTGCCCTTCTCTTTGCAGTTTTTTCTCAAATGATAAAAGAAAATGCTTCAGGTTCTCCATCCAGAAAGATTAAACAAAGTCCAAGGACCAGAAGACATTAAGTGAAAATAAGAGGCAGCTGTGCTGGAGGAGGGACACGAATTTAAGAGTCCAAAGACCTAAATGCAAAATCCAATCTGGTTGCTTTGTGACCAAAAATGGCAAACTTCCCAAACCTCAGTCTTCATAGCCATGGAACAGAAAAATCAATCCAGTATCACCCGACAAATTATAAGACCGTGTCAGGTGACCATTTTAAAGGAAATCATCTTTATATGTGAAGGAAGAAAACTAATTACTTTATAGCAATATTTTGTATTTTTTTAGACCCTCACGAATAATTCACCAGCTTCAAATAATCATTACCCCTTTACCTTTCTCTCTAGATCAGGAATATACCTCATGTATGCTTCTGCAAACACTGCTTGCTCATTGTGAAAGTCTGGTCTCCCACTGTGCACATTCTGCCATTCCTCCCCTGGACGCAAGCCCCAGTCTGGCCCATTGAGGTCTGGGAAACATTTCCAGTCACTAGCACTTAACAAAAGTTCCTCAATGTATCTCTTATATACATATAATTGATACACTTGTATAATTATATAAATATAGGTTTATATAATTGATATGTAAAATGATACAGATAGCCACTTCCTAAATTAACTTCCTTATTTAAACAGAAATGTAGCATACGTTCCATATGTCACAGTTTCCTTTCTCTCCTTCCTTACTAACAGAAACAAATTTCATAACTGGGACTGCCATGACCTGGTCGATGAGATGAAACAATTTTACTCAGTGGCAACTCTAATAAAATCATTGTTTTCTTGATAAAAGGGAAGACTCAACTGATAGATAATTTCTGCCCTTTGTTCTTCCTTTTTCTTCCTGACCAAAATGCAGAAGTGATGTCTGAATATAGTCCCAGATTTAGAAGGACAAAAACCCCAAACTGATGAGGGTGGAACAGGAAGGAGTGTGAAGGACTCATAGCACTGACACAAACCCCAGCCTGCCTCTCTCTGGACATCTTGAGAAAACAAAAGAAAAAAAATGGATGCTATTCCAGCATGATTGTTCACTCAATCAAATGCAATTCAAACTGATTGAGAAAACTTGTCCTGTTTTAAAATTTCATTAGCCAATCTCTGAAATCTATATAAGCTCTAGAAATCATTTATGTGTGTCAAGTGCTCAAGTTAAAATTTCATAATCTGCATTCAGCATTGGTGTCTAGGATCCTCTTTCTATAGCAATCTCTCTCATGTGGTCTTTCATGTGAATATCCTTCTCCACTCACTCCCAGGGGCCTCCAATAAGCCAGTTACCAATGAATCTTGCTCTGAAAGGCTGCTCCTAAAAATACCCAGGTGGAGTCAAATATGAAAACCAACTGACTTACCTCCCCAAGTCCTTCATGCACATGCATCCCACTTGCCAGAAAGACTGTGTGCTTTGGCACATATAAGCAAACAGATTTTGCAGTGCAGATGCTGTAAATAGCGATGATGGGGTGTTTGAGGCAGACCACAGTGAGGAGGACTCAGAAGTCTGTGGGACCACCACATCTGCTAACAGGTCCTACAGCAAGGAGATGTGGCTAGTTCTTTAATTCCAAACTGAAGTCTATTCACACGATGCCCTCATGGTCGTGTGTGTGTGTGTGTGTGTGTGTGTGTGTGTGTGTGTGTACATGCACACAGGGAAAATGTGCATACATGTGGGTGTGTAAGTATGCATTGTGTATATGTACATGCATTTGTTAGCAAGTGATGCTGAAATTACTTATCCTAAGTATATATTATCCATATTTCTTCTCACAAAAGCAGGTTCAATAAATAAAAGAAAAATCATGAATTAATAGTTTTTCAGAAGGTGGTAAGTTCAAATGTCTGGCTCCTGGTTGCCCTGACTGCTCCAGGTGTTGGTCTTGGTATTGGTCATTTCCTGTGGCCATTAATATACTGGGGTAGGTCAGGTAAGGAGAGCAGGTCTGCCACTTGCAACCAACATGGGTGACCAGGAAAAGGGATATCAGAAAGACTGAAGATGAAATTTGGACCCTTTCAAGACTGCTCTGTTTGTGTTGGGATATTCAGAAGCGGGTGGGGAGAACTACACAGCTGACAGAGATTTTCCTGTCCTAAAAGAACCACCAACACTTCTCACAACTTGCTTATGATGTGGAGTGGCATCCAGACCCAGAGATCCCCCAGTAAAATGCTGGCACTACTGGCTTATCCTCCATCACACTACCTTGTGAGACCACAACACTGGAAATGCTCCTCACACAGGCAAGGACAAGACTACCAGGGCAGGAACCACTCACATGGTTGTCCAGCTGTGTGTTACTCTATACCTTGGTGGCATGAAATAGCAGCCACTTCACCTTACTTGAGGTTCTGTAAGTGGAGAAATTGGGTGGGACACTTGGGTTGGCTGGCCTCTTTAGGGAGACTTAGAGACAAGGCCGAGTTGTCTAGAGGTGGTGGGACAGCCTGACCTGAGCCCTATGGATGAGCTTTAATTCCTCCACCTGTTGTCTGTGGGAGCAGGCATGTTCCAGAAAGTTCCCTCACAGTGTGTCCACTACTTGAGTTGGAACCCCTAGAATAGCTCAGGCTTGGCGGCATGACACCCTCCACATGGTCTCTCCACATGACTTAGCTTAGGCTTTTTCAGAGCGTGTTATCTTAGCTTCTGTGGCTTCTATCTATTCCAAACAGGGTGTTTTAAGAGAAAGAAAGGAAAAACTGTTAGCCTTACAGGCCAGGATCTGATTATAACTTTTCTTCAAAAGTTGTCAAAATGGCTGTAAGTCAGCACCAATTTAAAAGAATGAGAATGGCCACCCTCTCTTCATGGGGAGAGAAGAGCGTCCAAGGAGGGAAGTCAGGGAGGCAGCTATGGTGAGACAAGTGACCATACATAGAAGCCCAACATCTAGAAGCCTGAGTCTCCCAGTTGTCCTTTCAATGACTCATCTCTACTCATCCTATGCTTGCAGCTCATCTTGCCACAACCCTTGAAGATGCACATCATTGGACCACTGGTTTTCTTTCATTCTAAGTAGTCACTGCTGTCTAGACCATGGATGGTCAAAGTGAATCCTACTGATTATGAGCCCTATTAAATATGGTGCTTTTGCATATATGATTGTATATGTAATTTCTATCTACGGAATAGAAATTATAGACTACTTTGCTTGCCCAACAGTTTTTAATGCTCTGTAAAACAAACAGTTCTATGATGCCTTTCTTCTGCTAAGTCAGCTGCAGAGTACTTACTCCCATATTAAGCAAAATAGCAGTGGTCACTTATTCCATTTGTTAGACATTGCCGCCATTGGTCGGGGCTTCACTTGTTTTATTTCCTCCTCAAAGCATACCTGTTATCTCTGTGTTACAGGAGAGGAAACAGAAACTCGTGGCCCTAAAGTCACTTGCCCAAAGTTATGTGTTCCTCTGTATTAGAGCCAGGATTGAAATCCACACTCCTGATGCCTACACGTACATCCCCCAGGGCATGTGAGAGGACAGTGTTGTGTCTACTGGGTGACTAAGAAAGTCAGTGTAGACAAACAGCCACTACATCAGCAGGGTCAGGGTGTCGCCCCTGCCAGCTTAAGGACACCACTGTCTTCTCTGCCTCTCTGAATGACTCACTGCCCCAGGGCTGTGGTGTATGGCTTCCTCTAGCTCCAGACTTTCCCTGACCCACCTCCTCTGGCCTTGGCCCCTCACCACAGCAACTGCCTCTGCCTGGGCTGGTTGCTGCCAGCTGCGTCACTGAGATGTCCCCTGGTGCAGTGGTGACCCTATCGACAGATGCAGTGCTCAAAGAACTTGCCACTCAAAGAAGCTCCCAGGGAAGCTGGGCCTGGAGCCAATTGCTATAGCCTTTTAATGACATGTAACCTAGTACAGATCTCCCATTCACAGAATGAGGCTCTCTGTTTCCTAATGGTGAATTTGCAAAAGTTAAACAAGTACATTTCATGGAAGCAACAAAGAAATGAAAACAGTTTACAGCCATGATAACCACGTATGCTTGGATACAGTGTTGAGGAGGCTAGGTTGTCCAGTCTCTTTGACCATGAGTCAAACAACTAGCTAATTGGGAAGGTACACCTGTTTAAAAAAGGCGGGAGGATGGGTATCTGGGTATCAAAAGCTTAAAAAGGTATCACCTACAAATCACAAAGACCAGAAATAAAACTGTCTGGGGAAAAAATATTCCAAGTGCTTGATCATTAAAACTGTAAATGTTCTAGCCCAGCTTGAAACTGAGAGGAGAGGAGGATGCTGTCCCCACTACCCACCACTGCCCAACACTAAGATTTTAAGAATCACCCTGGTGCATGAGCAGGAGCCAAAGGAAGAAAAATCATCTGGAAATACAGTTGAACCAATTAGGTAGATGGCTTTATTGACTCAGAAACCCTAAGTAACTAAATGAGAAGAAATCGCCCACCTCACCCTGTTCCTCAAATCCCTTTTGGATGTGGCCAGTGTGAACAATGGCTTGGGTAGGTAAAACAGAAGCCATGTTCTTTGCCAGTGAAAACAAGGTTGACCTAAGGGTTGACACCCAGTGTCCATCATTTAGGAAATGACGATTTTATACAAGATGACTTTCAAAAAGGTAACCTCATTTGTAGACAAACTGGTAGAACATCTGAGGCCTCTAGTGTGGTCAAAATACAAGCCCAGATTAATACCAAAGATAAGAGATAGTTTCTCTATGGATTGATCTTTAAGGATTTAAGACATTTTTATCAATTTTGGTGATAACACATCTAAGGCATGTAATATATATCCAGGCTTTGGCAACAATCACATATGCCTGCACCGCCTTCACACCATGTCTTTGCAGCCCCACCCATTGGTCTGGAAAGGTATCTCTTCAGTGTAGGTGCTTGCCTTGTCACCCACAGCCTGAAGGCTGCCCACCAAGGGCTCCTGGACCCAACTCCAGCAGTAACTGCCGAACAGAGTTTGAGCTAGCAGGCAAAGGGCTCTCTTTCAGGCTCCCACACACAAGGCCCCATGACATCTCTGGCAAAGACCATCCAGGATTAACCCTAAGGTACAAAGCAGAGAGCCAAAGGCAATTTAACAAACATAAAAGGATACAAACTCTCCTGTGCTGACAGTTAATGAATTTATAAAGTGCCAGTAAACTTCTTCAAGCTGAAAATCCATCTATTTCCTTCACAGAATTTTTTTTTAATTTTAAAGATTTTATTTATTTGACAAAGAGAGAGATCACAAGTATGTAAAGAGGCAGGCATAGAGTGGAGGAGACAGGTTCCCTGCTGAGCAGAGAGCCTGATGCGGGCCTCAATGCCAGGACCCTGAGATCATGACCTGAGCTGAAGGCAGAGGTTTTAACCCACTGAGCCACCCAGGTGTCCACCTTCACAGAATGTTTTTAAGTGGCTTCTCAACCTCTGTGTGTCAGTATGTGGTATATATGTTCTTCCACAAACTGATGCTAACAAGATACAAGATAAATTCAGTGAGATGTATGGCTCCATCTCCCTGAATGGGTGTCATGAAGAGTCACGAAGGATCCCCCAGAGCTTCCCATCTTTGCAGCTGCCTTCCTGTGGACTGGCCTGGGCTACACTGCTATGGGTGGTTCTCATGGGGAAAAAAGAGCCAATTGACTCTAGCATGTAAAGATCCTTTTTTGGAGTGCCTCAGTGTCTCATCCAGTTAAATATCTGTCTTCTGCTCAGGTCATGGTCCTGGGGTCCTGGGGTTGGGCCCTGCACTGGGCTCCCTGCTCAGTGAGGAGTCTGCTTCTCCCTCTCCCTCTAACCGCTCCGCCTACTCATGTTCTCTTTATCTCTATCTCTATCTCTGTATCTCTTCTCTCTCTTTCTCTTAAATAAGTAAATAAAATCTTTTAAGAAAAATCTCTCTCTTTTTACTGCAATCAATCCCTTACACTTCAAGGCAAAAATGATTGTTTTGGGATTGGAAGAAGATGGCGGAAGGCCAGGTGACCACATTTCAGGGAGTTCCCTGAAGTGAGCTCAATTCCAGCAAAAAAAAAACACTACAGGACACTGTGAGCACCCATGAAATCAGCCGGAAATGTGACATTTCATGCTTCTGGATCACCACGGGAGACAAAGACCATTAGCAAAAAGGTAGAAACAAGTGAGAAGGACTGGAGGCTTGCCCCCAGAGACAGGGGTGTGGGGGAGGAAGCCCATAGAACTGAACCATTGAAAGCAAATACCCCAACACAAAAGTGCTCTGTAAGTGGGGAATAACAGCAGATTACGGTCTGATTCGGGGCGAGACAAAACCGGGAACACAGCAGAGCCCACGGCAAGGCAAGGAGACTTTTTTTTTTCCCATGCCGCTGTTGCCAATGCTGCCACCGCCACCAGGGACACCGCCACGAGAGCGCTGGGCGTGGATTCTATTTTTCCGCTGCTGCCTTTCTCTCCCACTTCTCTCCACCCCGTGGGCCAGGTACAGACCCCAGGGAAGGCGATCATACAGACTTGTGTGGGACTGGAGAGGCCGCGGGTCCTGGGACACAGACAAGGTCGTGCGATCCAAAAGGAGTGTGGCTTTGAGGTGTGGGAGTGAAGCGACAAGCGGGGGCGTGGGCAGAAATCAATCCAACATCTGTGCCTGCCCAGCTGTGACAGGCTCCAAACGGGAGGCGGAAAGAGCCCCTCTCTGTGTAGAGGCTCTCTCTGGGAGGGAGGTCTGGGAGCAGACATCTTGCTCAGAGCTGACTTCCTCAGCAGCTGAAAAAAGACATAAAAGCACAACGCTCCGCCACCAGAGAATTATAACCTGATAACCTGGTTACCATTGAAACCAGCCTCTAGCAAGGGGGCCGAGAGAGGCAGCCCAGGTAGAGGGACTGAAACAGCGAGGCAGGCCCCGCCCCCAGAAAGCAAGCCAGAAGCTCAGGAGGACAACACTCAAACGGCAAAACCCTAAATTGGGGGAAAGGCAATTTATTAAGCTCCTGGTACTGACTACAAGTACCAAAAGCCCTACAACTTATTGATACAGTTTTCCACCTTATTTACTTGTTTAAACTTTTTTCTATTTTTACTTTTAAAGCTTCTATTTTAAGCTTAAAATACATTCTCATGGTTTTTCTTCTTTCAATTTTTAACCCCCTTTTTATCACAACGTGATACTCAATACAACACCCCATAACATTTTTTTTACCTTGAAATTTTTTCAAACACACTCCTGTATTTTCTGTTTTTGTTGTTGTCTCTTGTTTCCCTGTTTGCTTTCTCTATTTTTCCCTTTCTTCTCTCCTCTTTCCTTTATTCTCTCTTTTACGTGTACATGTAGTTATAAGCTTCAAGTCAATCCCACATCCCTATTCAATACTACCCCTATATACAACCAGTTCTAATCTCCCTATATCTTTTGAAACTGGGCTTCTCCAATAATAATAACAAGACAACAAGACAAACTCAGGAGCGTCTGAAACACATTCCTTGCCCACACGGAGTGTCTACCCTCACCTTCCCATTCTAGTTTGTCAGTGTGTCTGTGTAATTGTCTTTGCTTTTGTATTATATAAATACTGGTCTTGGGGGTCATATAGGTTGGGCTTTGCTTTTTAATCTCTTCATTCACCCTTGATGACCCTTTTCTTTACCCTGTAACAGTTTTGTACCATATAAATCCTACCACCGGGCCCCACTCTGGCAGGGGTTTCTTTTCTTGCTTCCTCTCTTCCGTTTTCTTTTTTCTTTCTCCTCTCTTTTCGGTGGTGAATTCTGGTTGTTCCAAAACCTTCCAGCGACCAATCCACCTAGATAGTAGCTGATATATTTAGCCATACACCCCCTTAACCACTCCTCGCCACAATGACTCAGAGAAGGAACATCCAACAGAAAAGAACCCTGAGACTGCAACCTTGGTCACAGAATTACTGGAAATGAACATAAACAATATCACAGAAATGGAATTCAGGGCAGCAATCGTCCAAGCAATAGTTAATTTAGAAAAGAACATTAGTCTCAAAGTGGAAGTCATAGTAACAGAAGTGAAAGCTGAGGTTGGAAAGGCTATAGATGAGATGCAATCTAATTTAAATATGCTAACAGCCAGAGTAAGTGAAGCTGAAGATCCTATCAGTGACTTAGAAGACAGATGGATTAAGGGGCGCCTGGGTGGCTCAGAGGGTTGGGCAACTGCCTTCAGCTCAGGTCATGATCCCGGAGACCCGGGATCCAGTCACACATTGGGCTCCCTGCTCGGCGGGGAGCCTGCTTCTCCCTCTCTCACTCCCCCTGCTTGTGTTCCCTCTCTGGCTGTGTTTCTCTCTGTCAAATAAATAAAATCAAAAAAAAAAAAAAAAGAAGACAGATGGATTAAGAAGGAGGAGC
>PITA01023788.1:11478-27572 GCA_004023965.1 Spilogale gracilis
ATTGTTGAACAAATCATGGATGAAAATTTCCCAAATCTGGGGAATGAAACAAATGTTCAAGTCCTAGAAGCAGAGAGGACACCCCCCAAGATCAATGAGGCCAGAAAAACCTCCAGGCACATAATAGTAAAATTCTTGAATCATAAAACCAAAGAATATGTCTTAAGGGCAGCTAGGAGAAAGCGATCCCTTACCTATAGAGGGAGGACCATCAGAATAACATCAGACCTTTCCACAGAAACCTGGCAAGCCAGAAAGGGCTGGCAAGACATTTTCAGGAAGTTACATGACAACAAAAATTTGCAACCAAGGATAATGTATCCAGCAAGGTTGACTTTCAAAATGGAAGGAGAAATAAAGAGCTTCCAACCGCCAAGTTCTAAAAGATTATGCAACCACCAAACCAGCACTACAAGAAATGCTAAGAGGGGTTCTATAGAGGAGAAACGAACCCAAGAGCGACACAAAACAGAAATTTACAGAGGTAATCTATAGAAACATGAACTCCATAGGCAACATGATGTCAATACAAGCGTATCTATCAATAATCACTCTCAATTTGAACTGCCTAAATGCTCCAATAAAAAGACACAGGGTTGCAGACTAGATAAAACGGCAGGACCCATCCATATGCTGTTTACAAGAGACTCATCTTGAATCTAAAGACACTTCCAGATTGAACGTGAGGGGATGGAAGACTATCTTTCATGTTAATGGACCCCAAAAGAAAGCCGGGGTAGTGATTCTCCTATCAGACAAATTGGATTTTAGTCTAAAGACCATAGTAAGAGACACAGAAGGACACTACATCATTCTTAAAGGGTCTATACATCAAGAAGATCTAACAATTGTAAATATTTATGCCCCCAACATGGGAGCAGCCAACTACATAAGCCAACTGTTAAACAAAATAAAGAATCATATTGATGCAATACATTAATTGTAGGAGATCTTAACACACCACGCTGAACATTTTTTCATGTGTCTGTTAGCTATTTGTATATCTTCTATGGAGAAGTGCCTCTTCACGTCTCTTGTTCATTTTTTGATGTGTTCATCTACTTTTTGGGTGTTGAGTTTGAGTAGTTCTTTATAGATCTTGGATACCAGCCCTTTGTCTATAGTGTCATTTGCAAATATCTTCTCCCACTCTATGGGTTGCCTCTTTGTTTTGTTGACTGTTTCCTTTACTGTACAGAAGCTTTTTATTTTGATGAAGTCCCAGAACTTCATTTTCACTTTTGTCTCCTTTGCCTTTGGAGACGTGTCTTGAAAGAAGTTGCTGTGGCCGATGTCAAAGAGGTTACAACCTATGTTCTCTTCCAGGATTTTGACGGATTCCTGCCTCATGTTGAGGTCTTTCATCCATTTCGAGTTTGCCTTTGTGTGTGGTGTAAGAGAATGGTCTAGTTTCATTCTTCTATACATAGCTGTCCAATTTTCCCAGCACCATTTATTGAAGAGACTGTCTTTTTTCCACTCAATATTTTTCTGCTTTGTCAAAGATGATTTGACCATAGATTTCTGGGACCATAAATGGGCTCTCCACTCAGTTCCATTGGTCTATTTCTCTACCACGCTGTCTTGGTAATCACATCTTTGTAATAAAGCCTGAAGTCAGGTAATGAGATGCCCCCAGCTTTGCTTTTCTTCTTCAGCAATTCCTTAGCGATTCGGGGTCTTTTTTGGTTCCATGTAATTTTTAGGATTCTTTGTTCCAACGTTTTGATGAATGTTGGTGGAATTTTGATCAGAATGGCATTGAAAGTATAGATTGCCTGGGCAGTATAGACATTTTGACAATGTTTATTCTTCCGATCCATGAGCATGGAATGCTCTTCCATCTTTTTGTGTCTTCTTCAATTTCTTTCATGAGTGTTCTGTAGTTCCTCAAGTACACATCCTTGACTCCTTTGGTTAGGTTTTTTCCTAAGTATCTAGTTTATGGTGCTATAGTAAACGGAATCGATTCTCTGATTTCCCTTTCTATTCTTTCATTGTTAGTGTATAAGAATGCAACTGATCTGCGCATTGATTTTTGTATCCTGCCACATTACCAAATTGTTGTATGAGTTCTAGTAGTTTCGGGGTAGAGTCGTTTGGGTTTTCCACATAGAGTATCATGTCATCTGCAAAGAGAGAGAGTTTGACTTCCTCTTTGCCAAGCTGGATACCTTTTATTTCTTTCTGTTGTCTGATTGCTGTTGCTAGGTTTCTAACACTATGTTGAATGGTAGTGGTGAGAGTGGGCATCCTTACCTTGCTCCTGATCTCAGAGGAAAGGCTGTCAGTTTTTCCCCATTGAGGATGATATTCGCTGTGGGTTTTTTGTAGATGTTTTTATGAGGTTGAAGAATGTTCCCTCTATCCCTATACTATGAAGAGTTTTGATCAGGAACGGATGTTGTATTTTGTCAAATGCCTTTTCTGCATCAATTGAGAGTACCATGTGTTTTTCTCTCTTCTCTTATTGATTTGTTCTATCACGTTGATTGTTTTGTGAGTGTTAAACCACCCCTGCATCCCTGGGATAAAACCCACCTGGTCATGGTGGATAATTTTTTTAATGTATTGTTGGATCCTGTTGGCAAGGATCTTGTTGAGAATCTTGGCATCCATATTCATCAGTGATATTGGTCTGAAATTCTCCTTTTTGATGAGGTCTTTGTCTGGTTTGGAGATTAGAGTCTGGAAGTTTTCCTTCAGTTTCTATTTTTTGAAAGAGCTTCAGGAGAATAGGTGTTATTTCTTCTTTGTATGTTTGGTAGAATTCCCCAGGGAATCCATCTGGGCCTGGACTCTTGTTTTTGGGGAGGTTTTTGATCACTGCTTCAATCTCATTACTAGATATAGTCTATTCAAATTGTCAATGTCTTCCTGTTTAAGTCTTGAAAGTTCATAGGTTTCTAGGAATGTATCCATCTCTTCTAGGTTGGCATATAATTGCTGGTAGTAATTTTTGATGATTGTTTCTATTTCCTTGGTGTTAGTCGTGATCTCTCCCCTTTCATTCATGATTTTGTTAATTTGGGTCTTCTCCCTTTTCTTTTGGGTTAGTTTGGCCAATGGTTTATCAATCTTATTGATTCTTTCAAAGAACCAGCATCTAGTTTCATTGTTGTGTTATACTGTATCTCTAGTTTCTGATTCATTCATCTCTGCTCTAATCATTATTTCCCATCTTGTGTGAGGGGTTGGTTTAATTTTTTGTTGATTTTCCAGTTCTTTAAGGTGTAATGTGAGACGATGTATTCGGGATTTTTCAATTTTTTTGAGTGAGGCTTGGATGGCTATGAATTTCCCCCTTAAGACTGCCTTTGTTGTATCCCATAGGTTTTGGATCGATGTATCTTCATTCTCATTGGTTTCCATGAAGTGTTTCAGTTCTTCTTTGATTTCTTGGTTGATCCACATATTCTTGAGCAGGATCATCTTTAGCTTCCAAGTGTTTGATTTTCTCCTGAACTTTTTATGGTGGTTGAGTTTCAGTTTCACGGCATTGTGGTCAGAGAATATTCAGGGAATAATTTCAATCTTCTGGTATCGGTTGAGCCCTGATTTGTGACCTAGTATGTGTCTATCTTGGAGAAAGTTCCATGTGCGCTTGAGAAGAGTGAGTATTCTGCTGTTTTAGGGTGAAATGTTCTGAATATATCTATGAGATTCATCTGGTCCAATGTGTCATTCATGGCTCTTGATTCTTTGTTGATTTTCTGTTTAGATGATCTGTCCATTGCTGAGAGTGGTGTGTTAAGAACGCCTACAATTCTACCAAACATTCAAAAAAGAGATAATACCTATTCTCCTGAAGCTGTTTCAAAAAATAGAAACAGAAGGAAAACTTCCAGAGTCTTTCTATGAAGCCAGCATTACTTTAATCTCCAAATCAAACAAAGACCCTGTCAAAAAGGAGAATTTCAGACCAATATCGCTGATGAATATGGATGCCAAGATTCTCAACAAAATCCTAGCTATTAGGAGCCAACGGTACATTTAAAAGATATTCCACCATGATAAGGTAGGTGGGATTTATCCCTGGGATGCAAATGTGGTTCAACGTTCTCAAATCAATCAATGTGATAGAACAAATAAGTAAGAGAAGAGAGAGTTCTTTATATATCCGAGATATAAGCTCTGTATCAGATCCATGATTTGCAAATATTTCTCCAAGTCTGTGCCTTCTCTTTTCATTCTCTTACAGTGTCTTTCAGAGAGAAAAATTCTTAACATCAAGAAAGTAAAATTTGTCAATTTTTTCTTTTGTGAATAATTGCTTTTGTTTTTGTATACAAGAAATTGTTGCCTAATTCAAGGTCACAACTAATTTCTTATATACATTGTTGCGTACGTTTTAGAGTTCTGTTTTTTATATTCAAGTCTATGAACCCTTTTCAGTTGATTTTTAATATGGTCCGAGATAGTGATCAAAATCCATTTCTTTAATATATGGACAGCCAAGTGTTCTAGAAACTTTCTAAAATGAATGATTCTGTCTCCATTAAATCACCTTTGCACCTTTGTGAAAAATCAGTTGACTATCTATATGTAGTTCTTTTCTGTATTCCTTGTTCTGTCCTGGTAACCAATAGGTCAATCTGTATTCTACACTGTCTTGATTAATTTGTCATAGATTTTGAACTCAGGTAGTAAAAGTGTTCCAATTTTTTTCTTTTTATAAGGTTGTTCTGGCTCTTCTAGGTACTTTGCATTCCCTTATGAATTTTAAAATCTGCTTGTCAATCTCAACAACAAAAAATGCTTGCTGGGATTTTGTTTAGCGTTATATTGAATTTTTAGATCAATTTTGGAGATGTTGATATCATAACAATTTCGAGTCTTCTAATTCATAAATTCATATGTATCTATTATGTCCTTTTAAATTTTTCTCAGTAATATTTTAGTTTTTGTACAGTCTTACACAATTTTTCCTAGTTTTTTATCTAAATATTTTATATTTTAGCTATTCCAAGTGTTATCTTAAACAATTGTTGCTAGTACACAGAAATACAATTTATTTCTCTATATTGATGTTGTACCCTACAAGCTTACCACATTCACTTACTAATTCTAGTAGCTATTTTTACAGATTTAACAAGGTTTTTTAGGTACATGATCACATTGTGAATAAAGCAGTATTTCTTCTTCCTTTCATATCTAGATAGCTTTTATTTATTTTCCTTACCTGACCACACTGGATCTAGTTCAATGTTGAATAGAAATGGTAAAGTAAAAATCTTTATTGGAGAAGGAACCATTTATTCCTTCAGAATTAAGTAGAGTGCTACCGGTAGAAATTTTTTTAGGCATATTCTATTAGGTTGAGGAAATTTCCCTCTATTCCTACTTTGCTAAGAGTTTTTATCAAGAATGATGTCATATTTTGCCAACTGCTTTTCCTACATCTACTGGGATTAAAATATAGATGGATTTATGTCCATTTATTACATGATAATGATTATTTTTTCTAACCTTAACCCAACATTGCATACCAGGGTTGAATCCCACTTGATGAAAATCTTTTTAATACATCATTTTATGGATCCATTTAATCCATTTTGGATTAAATCCATTTGGATCCATTGTGGATCGATTTAATCCATTTTATGGATCCATTTATGGATCCATTTAATACATCGTTGTATGGAATTTTCTAAAATTTTGTTGAGAATGTTCATGCCTATGTTCACAAGAAATATTGGTCTGTTTTTTTTCTTGTAATGTTTTTCTCCAGTTTCAGTACCAGCATACTTCTTGGTAGTATGGAGTAGTACATACAATAATACATAGAATGAGTTGGGTAAAACATTGTCTACTTTATCTAAATTTCCAAATTTTTGATATAAGGATATTTACAGAATTTCTTATAATTTTGAAACTTCTGTGGAATCTTTAGTAATATATTTTATTTCATTCCTAATATTTAAGTTCTTCATTTTCTCAGTCATGTCAAAATTTGTCAATATTTTGACTACTGTAGTGTGGTATCTCAGTGGGATTTTGACTTGAATTTCCCTGATAGCTTGTGATGATGAACATTTTTTCATGTGTCTGTTAGCCATTTGTATGTCTTCTATGGAGAAGTGCCTCTTCATGTCTTCTGACCATTTTTTTATGTGGTGATCTTTACTTGGTTGTTGAGTTTGAGGAGTTCTTTATAGATCTTGGATATCAGACCTTTGTCTATAGTGTCATTTGCAAATATCTACTCCCATTCCGTGGGTTGCCTCTTTGTTTTGTTGACTGTTTCCTTTGCTGTGCAGAAGCTTTTATTTGGATGAAGTCCCAAAAGCTCATTTCACTTTTGTTTCCTTTGCTTTTGGAGACGTGTCTTGAAAGAAGTAGCTGTGGCCAATGTCAAAGAAGTTACTGCCTATGTTCTCCTCTAGGATTTTGATAGATTCCTGTCTCACATTGAGGTCTTTCATCCATTTTGAGTTTATCTTTGTGTGTGGTGTAAGAGCATGGTCTAGTTTCATTCTTCTCTACATAGCTGTCCAATTTTCCCAGTACCATTTATTGAAAAGACTGTTTTTACCCCACTAGAAATTTTTTCCTGCTTTGTCTAAGATGATTTGACCATTGAGTTGTGGGTCCACATCTGGACTATCTATTTTTTCCATTGGTCTATTTGTCTGTTTTTGTGCCAGTACCATGCTGTCTTGGTAATCACAGCTTTGTAATAAAGCTTAAAATCAGGTAACGTGATGCCCCAGCTTTGTTTTTCTTTTTAAACAATTCCTTAGCAATTCAGGATCTTTTTTAGTTCCATATAAATTTTAGGATTGTTTGTTCCAACGCTTTGAAAAATGTTGGTGGAATTTTGATCAGGATGGCATTTAAAGTATAGATTGCTCTGGGCAGTATAGACATTTTAACAACATTTATTCTTCCAATCCCTGAGCATGTAATGCTCTTCCATCGTTTTGTGTCTTCTTCCGTTTCTTTCATGAGTGTTCTATAGTTCCTTGGGTACAGATCCTTAACTTCTTTGGTTGGGTTTATTCCTAGGTATCTTATGGTTTTTGGTTCTATAGTAAATGAAATCGATTCTCTGATTTCCCTTTCTATATTTTTATTGTTAGTGTATAAGAACACAACTGATTTCTGTGCATTGATTTTGTATCCTGCCAGATGCCTGAATTGTTGTATGAGTTCTAGTAGTTTGGAGGTAGAGTCTTTGGGTTTTCCATATAGAGTATCATGTCATCTGCAAAGAGAGAGAGTTTGACTTCTTCTTTGTCAATTCGAATATCTATTATTTCTTTTTGTTGTCTGATTGCTATTGTTAAGACCTCTAACACTAAGTTGAACAATAGTGGTGAGAGTGGGCATCTTTGTCTTGTTCCTGGTCTCAGTGGGATTGCTGTCAGTTTTTCCCCATTGAGAATGATATTCACTGTAGGTTTTTCGTTGATAGATTTTATTGAGATACCACCCTACACTGATCAGAATGGCCAAAAGTAACAAGACAGGAAACAACAAGTGTTGGAGAGGCTGTGGAGAAAGGGGAACCCTCTTACACTGTTGTGGGAATGCAAGTTGGTACAGCTGCTTTGGAAAACAGTGTGGAGATTCCTTAAAAAATTAAAAATAGAGCTACCCTCTGACCCTGCAATTGCACTACTGGGAATTTACCCCAAAGATACAGATGTAGTGAAAATAAGGGCCATATGTACCCCAATGTTCATAGCAGCAATGGCCACAATTGCCAAGCAGTGGAAAGAGCCAAGGTGCCCATCAACAGATGAATGGATAAAGAAGATGTGGTACATATATACAATGGAATACTACACTTCCATCAGAAAAGATGAATGTCCAACTTTTGTAGCAACATGGACTGGATTGGAGAGATTGTGCTGAGTGAAATAAGCCAAGTAGAGAAAGTCAGGTATCACATGGTTTCACTTACTTGCGGTGCATAGGAGTAATATAGAGGACAGTAGGAGAAGGAAGGGAAATGGGAAGTAGGGTAATCCAGGGAGAGAAACGAAACAACAGAGACTTTGGACACAGAAACAAACTGAGGGTCTTGGAGGGGACAGGGTGGGAGGATGGGCGAGCCTGGTCATGGGTATTGAGGGCTTGTATTAAATGGAGCACTGGGTGTAGGGCATAAACAATGAATCTTGGAACACTGAAAAAAAATAAAAATTTAAAACAATTGTCAATATTTTACTCTTTCAAATAATCATATTATGACTAGATTAATCATGTCTTTTTATTGTTTCATATTTCATTAGTTTATAATTTTGTCATTATTATTTCTTTGCCTTGAATTGTTTGGGGTTTGTTCTGCTCTTCATTTATAGATTCTTAGTTTTTGACTTTGTTCAAAAAATTTAATCGAGCATAAATTTCCTTTAAATACTCTCTTAGACAGTAGAAGAAAGAAAGAAATGTGAACTGGGGTAAATCAGAGAGGGAGATGAAACAATAGAGACTTTGGACTCTGAGAAAAAAACTGAAGGTTTTGGAAGGGAGGGGGCAGGGAGATGGGGGTTAACCTGGTGGTGGGTATTAAGAAGGGCATGTATTGAATGGCTCACTGGGTGTGGGGCATAAACATTGAATCTTGGTACACTGAAAAAATAAAACTATTAATAATAATAGTAATAAAATACTCCCTTAGTTTTGAAGTGTAATGCTTTTGTTGTTAATTTCTAAACATTTTAAATTTTTAATTGTTATTTCTCCTTTAACTCATGTATTATTTAGATATATTTTAATTTTCCAAATTTACAGTGTTGGCTATATTTTCACTGTTGATTTCTAACTTCATTACATTCTTGTTCAACATTACTGTCATAATGGTTAAACATAAATTTTTCCTAGTTCAAATGCAATATTTTCTATCTTCCTCCTAGAACTCACTATAATTTCCATCTTTAATTACAAATTTACTTCATACTTGTTTTCATCCAGAAGCAAATAGTACTATCATATCAATGGGTATCATTAAAGTTACTATAGTGTTACTATTTAATATTCTAATGTTCATGTTCTCTTTCATATTTTTGTCTATCTTTAGTATCAGATTAGTTCTGAATAGCATGTAGTAGTACATATAATGAGCTGGTAGTTATTCCTCTTCTTCAATTTTCTGAAACTCTAAATTCATTCTGAAAAAAATTTTTCCCAAGTATTGTTACTATTTTACCCAAAAGCTATCTCCTACTCTCTTATTCATTGACAGTTGTATCTATCTCCCAAGATAGGGGCAGGATATCCTATATATCTACTTTCCAACCTCCTTGCAATTGGGCATAGTCAAGAGGTCCTGGGGGAAAGTCTGTTGTAAGAATCTTGGAATGATTTTCCTTCTAATAAATAATGAGAGAAGCATGAGAATAGATGCCCTCTTCTTTATCCAAATCTTACTATACCTACATATGATATCTGAACTGCAGCAGCTGTCCTGTCTCATTGAGGAGTGAACTTAAGAATCAAGCTAATATGCCAAGGAGGGTGGAGCAGAAAGGGAGTTTTGTGCATAGTGGTTCACTGACTCCTCTGGAACAACCTTCTACTAGACTTCTTATGTAAGAACATCCTACCAATACACCATCCCACACCTAGGTATTTTTTTTTTAAGTTAAAGCAAATACATATGGCAATGTTAATGAGAGAAACTGACAAAATCATGATCTGAGGCCTTAAGATGAGGGTGGACCTGAAGCTCTGAAGAGGAAAGGTAGCAACCCAGTCTCGAAAGTGATATTACTTTCCATAGTTTAAATTTGTTCATGTTTTCCATTAGTCCATGAAAGACATCAGTATGAAGAGGACCTTCAGACTTTTGTCCCTCAAGGGATGGATCAGTAAATGCAAGTACTCCTCACTCTGCAATAACCCGCCCCCCCGCATGCTAAGGTGAGAATGTTATATGAAAGAAAGGAGGATCCAGGAGTATAGACCAGCTAAACTGTGACCCACAAGGCAGTTAGAACTTGAGTGAGGAATATATGGCATGGTAAAGCACCTTCGAGAGGTACTACCCAAGAAAAGAATCATGCCAAATGACCTCTTCCCCAAAACTAGTAAGGAAAATTGACTTTAAAAGAGAATGTGGCTGGGGAAGCTTGGGGGCTCAGTCAGTTAAGTGTTTGCCTTCAGCTCAAGTCATGATCCGAGGGTCCTGGGATCAAGCCCCATGTCAGGCTCCCTGCTCAACAGGGAGTCAGCTTCTCCCTCTCCCTCTGCTCCTCCCCCTGCATGTGCTCTCTTTCCCTCTGTCTCTCTCAAATAAAAAAATAAAATCTTCTTTTAAATATATAGTAATCAAGTCTGTGTGGTATGACAAAAAGAATAAGTAAATAATAACTCTCATTAAGCAATAACTTCCCATCCCCTCCGTCCCACCAGCCTGTGGTAACAACAATTGTACTTGTCATCTCTATAAATTTGTCTACAAATTATAAAATTGGATGATAGGCCTTAAAGAGGGCACATGAGGTGATGAGCACTGTGTGTTACAGGCAATTGATGAATTACTGAATCTATATCTGAAACTAATGATATGTTGGCTAATTGACTTTAAATTAAAAATGTACCTCATGTAATTGAAATCATTCAATATTTGTGCTTTTGTGTCTAGCTTATTTCACTTAGCCCATGTCTTCAAGGCTTATCCAAGTTATAGCATGTATAGGAATTTCATTCCTTTTTCAAACTAAATAATATCCCATTGTACATACATACCACATTTTGTTTATCCATTCATCTATTTATGGACATTTGGGCTGTTCAGCCCTTTCAGTATTATGAACAATGCTGCTATGAACATGAGTGCACAACTATCTCTTCAAGTCTCTGTTTTCAATTTTTTTGGACATAAACCTAGAAGCATAATTGCCAGACCATATAGTAATTTTGTATTTAGTTTCTGATGAATCACCTTACTGTTTTCCACAGAGACTGTATTTTACATTCCCACAAGCAATGCACAAAGGTTCCAATTTCCCACATCTGCACCATTTGTTATTTTCTCCTTTTGTTTTTGTTTGTTTACATAGCAGTCCTAATGAGTGTGACGTGGCATGTCATGTTTTCAATTTGCATTATCCTAATTAATAATAATTAGGGATATTAGCATCTTTTTATGTGCTTATTGGCTATTTGTGTATCTTCTTTGGAAGATACACATTGAATAATTCAAGTCCTTTGCCCATTTTTTAAATGGGCTATTGGGTTTTTTTGTTTGTATGTTATTGTGTTTTAGGAGTTTTTTTTTTTTATTTAAATTCAATTAGCCAAGGTATCATCAGTCTTTGACACAATGTTCAGTGATTCATCAGTTAAGTGTATCATCCACTGCTCATCATATCACATGCCCTTTTTAATGCCCATCACCCAGTTACCCCCTCCCTCTACCTACCTCCCTTTCCACAACCCTCAGTCCTAGTTCCCAGATTCAAGAGTCTCAATATGGTTTGTCTCCCTCGCTGATTTCTCCTCCCTTACCTTCACTGTCCTTCGCACTATTTCCCATGTTCCACACCTAAGTGAAACCATACGATTATGTTTCCCTGATTGACTTATTTCACTTAGCATAATACCCTCCAGTTGCATCCATGTCAGTGTAAATGGTAGATAGTCATCCTTTCTGATGGCTAAGTAATATTCTATTGTATCTATGAATCACGTCTTCTTTAGCCATTCATCCATTGAAGGACATCTCAGCTCCTTCCACAGTTTGGTTGTTGTAAACATTACTGATATAAACATTGGGTGCATTTTACTACATCTGTATCTTTAGAGTTATGTATAGTGGATATTGCTCTCTTAGGTATGATTTATAAATGCTTTCCCCCATTCTGTAGGTTGACTTCCCCCTCTGTAGATACTGTCCTTTGATGCACAGAAGTTTTAAATTTTGATGAAGTCTAATTTACATATATTTTTGTTGCCTCTGCTTTTAGTGTCATAACAAGAAAGCATTACCAAATCCAATTACCATGAAGCTTTTGCCCTGTATTTTCTTCTAAGAGTTTGTTTAGCTTTAGCTGCAAAGTTTTTGCTCTATTTTGAGTTAATGTTTACATATGGTATAGAATAAGGATGCCAAATTCTTTCTTTTGCATATCAAGTTTCCAAAAATCATTTATTGAAAAGACTCATTTCCCTTTGGTTTTGGTATTCTTATCAAAAATCATTTCACTGTATATGCAAAGACTTATTCCTGGATACTCTATTTCATTGGCGTGTATGTTTATCATTATGCCAGGATCACATTGTTTTGATTACTGCAACTCTGCAGTAAGTTTTGAAATCAGTAAGTGAATCTCCCAACTTTGTTCTTCTTTTTCAATATTGTTTTGGCTATTTGTAGCTTATTAAGATTCCATATGGATTCTAGGGAAGATTTTATATTTTTGCAAGATCATTGTTGGGTTCTTATAGAAGTTGCATTGACTCTGTAGATCACTTTAAGCAGTATTGGTATCTAAACAATATTAAATGTTCCAGTCAATAAAAAGGTATGTTTTTCCATTTATTTGCATTTTCCTTAATTTCTTTCAGGAATATTCTGTAATTTTCCATGTATTATTTTTAACCTACTTGATTAAGCTAATTTCTAAATAACTAATTTTTAATGCTATTGAAAATATAGTTTTCTCAATTTCCTTTTCAGATTGTTATGGAAAGACAACTGATTGTTGCATGTTGATTTTTTTTATCCTGAAACTTCTGAATTCATTTATTAGTATTCAATCAGTATTTTGTGGAATCATTTTGATTTTGTACATATAATATCATGGCATCTGCAAACAGAGAAAATTTTACTTCTTCCTTTCCAGCTTGGATGCCATTTCCAGCTTGGATTCTTTCTCTTGCCTTTTCTTGCTCTGGCTAGAACTTCCAATATTATGTTAAATGTAAGTGACAAAACCTGAATGGGGAGTAATCAGAGAAGGAGAACAACCATGAGAGACTCTTAGGTATAGGAAACAAATTGAGGGTTGCTGAGAAGGAGGTGAGTGGGGGGGATGGGGTAACTGGGTGATGGGCATTAAGGGGGGCATGTGATGTGATGAGCACTGCATGTTATATACAACTAATGAATTACTGAACTCTACATCTGAAACTAATGACTATATGTTAGCTAATTGGATTGAAATTCTAAAAGGGGGAATATTAAGAGCATGTATTGCAAGGAGCACTGAGTGTGGGGCATAAACAATGAATCTTGGAACACTGAAAAAATAAAAAAATATTATTTTTAAAAAGGTGAGGGGGACATCTGGGTGGCTCAGTCAATTATGCAACTGCCTTAAGCTCAGGACATGATTCCAAGGTCCTAGGATTAAGTCCCACATCGGGTTTCCTGCTCAGTGGGGAACCTGCTTCTCCCGAACCTCCTTCTCCCTCTCCCACTTCCCCCAGCTTCTTCTTCTCTCCTCTCTCTCTCTCTCTCTCTCTCTGTCTCTCTCTCTCTCTCTCTCTCAAATAAACAAAATATTTTAAAATTTTTAAAAAAGGGTGACAAAACCAGGCATCCTTGTCTTCTTTCTGATTTGGGGAAAAGCTTTCAGTCTTTCACAATCAAATACAATATTAGCTGTGGGTTTTGCACATAAGACCTTCATTGTGCTGAGATATTTTTCTTCTATTTATAGTCATTGAATGCTTCTATTGTGAAAGGGTATTGAATATTGTCAATTTTTCCCCAATCAATTACAGTAATTGTGTGTTTCTCTCCTTCCTTTTGTTAGTGTAGTGCATTACACAGATTGATTTTTGTATATTGAAGTATTTTTACATCCCAGGAATAAATTCAGGAATACCCAAATTTGGTATGCTAGTATTTTAATAAGGGTTTTTGTATCAGTATTCATCAGGGATATTGTTCTGTACTTTCTTATTTAAATTCAACTGGCCAAGGTATAGTACATCATTCATTTTTTATATGATGTTCAATGATACATTAGTTCAATATAACAGCTAGTATTCATCATATCACATGCCCTGTTTTATGCCCATTACCCTGTTACCCTGTCCCCCCACCCACCTCCCTTTCTGCAACCCTCAGTTTGTTTCCTGTAGTTATGAGTCTCCTTCAATTATTTCTTCCCATTCAGTTTTCCCTCCCTTCACCTATTCTCCTCTGCACTAGTCCTTATGTTCCACATATAAGTGAAGCCATGTGATAATTGTGTTTCTCTGACTGACTTATTTCACTTAGCACAATACCCTCCAGTTGCATCCATGTCGATGTAAATGGTAAATATTCATCCTTTCTGATGGCTGAGGATTATTCCATTGTATCTGTGAACCACATCTTCGTTTTCCATTCATCCATCGAAAGTCATCTCAGCTCTTTCCACAGTTTAGCTATTGTGAACATTGCTGCTATGGACATTATGGTGCATATGCAACATTGTGGTGCCCCTTCTTTTCACTACATCTTTATCTTTGGGGTAAATACCCAGTAGTGCAATTGTTGGGTCATAAGGTAGCTCTCTCTTATAGTATCTGTCAGGCTTTAGAGTCAGGGCAATTCTGACCTCATGGAATATGTTAAGTGTTCTTTCTTCAGTCTTTTGTAAGAGTTTGGGAAAAAGTGGTATTAGTTCTGTTTTTAATGTTTGGTCGAATTCACCAGTGAAACCATCTGATCTAGGACTTTTCTTTATTGGAAGGTTTTAAAGTACCTATTCAATCTGCTTACTAGTTGTAGTCTGATTTACATTTTTTTTTTCATGAATCACTTTTGGTAGGCTTTGTGTATCTAAGAATTTGTCCTTTTCATCTAGTTTATTTAATTTGTTGATTTGGACTATGTCTATTGTTTGACCATAAACTTTTACAGCTATAAGTTTAAGATGCTTATATATAGCATCCCATATAACTATAACTTATGGAATGTTTTTGCTCATCCTATAAGTTTTGATATGTTGCATTTTCATTTTTGTTTCAAGACATTTTCTAATTTCCCTTGTGAGTTCTTTTTGACTTATTGATTATGTAAGAGTATGTTCCTCAATTTCTACATATTGGTGAATTTTCCACTTTTCTTTCTAATAATTTCTAGTTCCATTTCATTATAAACAGAAAAGATACATTGTATGATTTCAATATTTTTAATTTTTCTAATACTTGTTTTATGGCCTAAAATATTATCTATCCTGGAGAGTGTTCCAATGTACTTGAGAAAAATGTACATTCTGCTGTTGTTGGGGGAAATGACCTGTATTTGTCTTTTGGGTCTAATTTGTCCATAGTGCTGTTCAAGTTCTCTAGTACCCTATTGATCTTATGTCTTTACTGTTCTTTCTATTATTGGAAGTAAGGTACTCAAGTCTACAATGATTACCATAGAACCATTTATTACTCCTTTCAATTTTATCAATTTGTTTCATATATTTTGATGTTAATGCATATGTTTATAATTTTTATATTTTCTTGATGAATTGACTCTTCTACCAATATCAAAGCCCTCTTTTGTCTTTCAGAATATTTTCTGACTTGAAATTTATTTTGTCTGGTACTAGTATAGCTGCCTCAGCTCCCTATTGTTTACAATTTGCATAGAATATCCTTTCTAGGGATGCATGAGTACCTAGGTTGGTTAAACAGCTGCATGCAGCTCAGGTCATGATCCCAGGGTCCTGGGATAGAGTCCTGCATTGGACTCCTTACTCATCAGGGAGCCTGTTTCTCCTGCTGCCTGCTGTTCCCCTTGCATGTGCTTGCTTTCTGTCCCTCTCTCCCTTTCTGTCTGACAAATAAACAAAATCTTTAAGAAAAAGAAATAGCCTTTCCGTCATCCTACTTTTTTAATTATGTGATTTTATGTACTTATTATTGAAATACATTTTGTACAATACTTTCTGAAAATTTAAAGTGTTTAAACCTGTTAATCTGATATTTATCTTTTGTAATATGATCACCATGGTAGCAATAATGACCATTTCTTTTTTTTTTATTCTTTTTTTTTATTTCATCGACTTTTTATTTTTTTTTATTTATTTTTTTTAGATTTTTTTTTTATTGTTACTAAATTTTTTCCCAGTGTTTCAAGATTCATTCCCCATTCCCCACACCCAGTGCTCCCCGCTTTAGGTGTCCCCAGTACCCACCACCAGGCTCTCCCA
>PITA01023789.1:0-27469 GCA_004023965.1 Spilogale gracilis
TGCGAGTGTTAAACCACCCCTGCATCTCTGGGATAAAACCCACCTGGTCATGGTGGATAATCTTTTTAATGTATTGTTGGATCCTGTTAGCAAGGATCTTGTTGAGAATCTTGGCATCCGTATTCATCAGCGATATTGGTCTGAAGTTCTCCTTTTTGATGGGGTCTTTGTCTGGTTTGGGGATTAGAGTGATGCTGGCCTCATAGAAAGAGTCTGGAAGTTTTCCTTCTGTTTCTATTTTTTGAAAGAGCTTCAGGAGAATAGGTGTTATTTCTTCTTTGAATGTTTGGTAGAATTCCCCAGGGAATCCATCTGGGCCTGGACTCTTGTTTTGGGGAGGTTTTTTAAAAAAGAATCTGTGGATCAACCAGGAAATCAAAGAAGAAGTGAGACACTTCATGGAAACCAATGAGAATGAAGATATATCAATCCAAAACCTATCCAAAACTGCAAAGGCAGTCCTAAGGGGGAAATACATAGCCATTCAAGCCTCACTCAAAAAAATTGAAAAATCCCGATTGCACCAACTCTCATTACACATTAAAGAACTGGGAAATCAACAACAAATTAAACCATCCCCACACACAAGATGGGAAATAATTAATATTAGAGCAGAGATCAATGAATCAGAAACTAGAGATACAGTAAAACACATCAATGAAATAGAAGTTGGTTCTTTGAAAGAATTAATAAGATTCAATAAATGATTGGCCAAACTAATCAAAAAGAAAAGGGAGAAGACCCAAATTAATAAAATTATGAATGAAAGGGGAGAGATCTCCTTTAGGATTTTGATGGATTCCTGTCTCACTTTGAGGTCTTTCATCCTAGCGTTTATTTTTGTGTATGGTGTAAGAGAATGGTTGTGTTTCATTCTTAACTATAGAGAACTACAGAAGGTTGTTGAAGGCTATGTGGGCTGGGAATGGGTTAAATGGGTGATAGGTATTAAGTAGGACAGTTATTGTTTTGATCATTGGGTATTATATGTAAGTGATGAATAACTACATTCTAGTCCTGAAACCAATAGACTATATGTTAAATAACTAGATTTTAAATTTTAAAATTTGATAAAAAGTAAATAAAGGGTGACTTTAAATAAAAAAATAAAAGTTTTATGCCATATATATAAATCCCTGAACCATATATTCTTTAGTTTTGTCTTTTTGAAAGTATTGCTTTAAAATGGCATCATACTGTAATAGTCTTCTATGACTTGCTTTCATCATTCAACATAATTTTTACAAGATACATCCATATTATTATGTGAAGCTCTATTATATTTATCCTTACTATGTCACTACAACAATTTCTTAATCCATTCTCCTCTCAAATAACAAGTGGCTTATTTTAGTTTTTTTGCTGTTATAAACAATGTTACATATTTTTGTTCATGTATGCTAGTATACTTGTGAAGAGTTTCTCTAAAACATATGCCTAGATGGAATAGGTGGGCTGTTAGAAATGTATTTGTTCAATTTTGAATCTAAAAGTTTTTACGGTGGAAACTTACAGATTTACACTCCCATCAGCTCCATATAAAAGTTCTTATTCCGTCCATTTGAGGCGGCAAGCCTTGATTGTACCAAACTCCTTGGTGTAAAATAATATCTCATTGTAATCAATTATATAATTTTAGGTTATATACATAATATTATATTAAATTGACATAATCTAATGAGTTTTAACATCTTTTCTATAGGTTTACTTGCCTTCATATCTCCTCTGAAATGTTAACCATTTATTTTTTAAATGGTTTATATTAAAAAATCAAATTAAATTAAATTATTAAATGGATTATTCTGAGAAGGGATCCATTGGTCTTACCAGACTGCCAAAAAGCCCATGAAACAAACAGAGGTTAAGAACCACTGATCTAAAGGGTAACAAATATGCTACATGAAATGGCTTTTTCTCTATTCAATAATAACTATTCTTTTTCTTCTGAGATTTTAGCTAAACTGAAGCATGATAGGAATTTATTTTTTTCTTATTTCTAAAACGTTTTCTTCCATAACCTCTAACATTACTAACCCACTACAACTTGTCAGTCTCTCCTCCACTGGCCTACATGATATTTCAACACTCTGATTTTCATATTTCTCTAGTTTTTTCTCCTCAGGCTCTTACATAGACTTCTCAAGCATCATCCCATTCTTCAGTTTTGGAACCTCAGAATGATCTTTGACTTTTTCATCCCTTTTAAAACCAATGCCAAATCAGTTTCCAAGACCTGTTAATTGTTTCTTATTAATAATATCTCTCATATGTATATTTTACTTCTCATTACAAGTGCCACTGCCTTAGTCCAGATCCTCAGCGCCTGGATCTGAAACAAATGCCTCCTAACTGGTATCCTTCACTTCAGTCTCTCTCCCTTCCAATCTATTCAGCATAGCATTTCCAGTATACTGTTTCTAATAACAGTTTTATTAGAAAATTCCCCTTCCTTAACTTTGCCTTCAAGTATTCCTTCAGTGTAAAACTGGTTTGCCTTCAAGTCCTTATCAGATTCTTTGACATAAGCCGAAAAGTTGACTGGTTAACTGAAGAAAGAAAGAAGGAAATCCTTACTGAAAGGACATGGGATAGCTCACATAATTGAAAGTCAAAGAGAGTCAGGCTTAGAAGGAACATAAACTAGGAAAGATCCCAAACTCCAAGTAGGAGAAGAAAATAGGTGAACCAAGGAACTCTTTTTGTTTCATTATTTTACTCTGCTCAAAACCCAAAGTCCAGGAGAATATTGAACAGACCTAGCTTAGTTTACATGTCCACATTTTAGCTGTAGAGGTCAGGTCACTGGTTTACATATTTATCAAGACTATCCATGTTTTCTGGATGTTTTCTGGACAGCCCTATACAATAGATGTCCACTATAAAGTTTCTTCTCTTATATACCCCTGACACGCTTCCTAGACTTCTGTCTCTCTACTTTCATGTATGTTCAATGTTTCAACCAAACTTCTCCATTTACCTTTTCATTTGTCATTTTTAGAACTTTTTATTTCACACCATTCCTTCCCTTAGGATAGTCTTAGTTTTTTTTTTTTCCCTTTCTTCTGCTGAAATTCCATTTGCCCTTTAAGATTTAAATCATCCGAGGCTCCTGAGTGACTCAGTTGTTAGGTGTCTGCCTTTGTCTCAGGTCATGATCCTGGAGTCCTGGGATTGAGCCCCACATCGGGCTCCCTGCTCAGTGGGAAGCTTGCTTGTGTTCCTTCTCTAACTGTGTTTCTCACTCCCTATGCTTGTGTTCCCTCTTTAGCTGTGTTTCTCTCTGTCCAATAAATAAAATTAAAAGAAAGTCCTTTTAAAAAGACTTAAATCATCCATCTGTAAAGCCTATCTGACAGAATTCAAACAAAAATCATCTCTCACTCTGTGACCCTTGCCAGTATAACTTTATCTCATACTACTTGTATTGTAATTGTGTTTGAACAAGTTTTATCTCTCCTACTAGAACATATTCTCAGTGAGGATAGAGAATCACAATATTCATCACAGGGCTTTGCATATAGTAGATATTCAATAAATACTTTTGTAAAGAACAAATAAATAAGTGAATGAAAAAACTGAAAGTAAAACTATAGTTTTGGATTCCTGGAATCATACCACCAAAATTATACTGCATTTAGAAATATAAAATTTGTGTATCTATCACAAGTATAATGTTTTAAATTTGGCCAATAAACCAGTGTGTTTTGTTAATAAGTACTAGCATATCTTTTAAATTTTTCTTTATGAATCCACTTTCTCCCCCAAAACCATCAGTTATTTCACTGTCATTTTTCAAGACTGAAGAGCAGTTCTAACGAATTTCACCATATTTAAGAGTCTGGAGTTTTTTTGTTTATTTGTCTCTGTTTTGTTTCTTAAATTCCACATGAGTGAAATCATATGGTATTTTTTTCCCTCTGACTTCACTTAGCATGATACTCTCTATGTTCATCCATGTTGTTGCAAATGGCAATGTCTCATTCTTTTTTATGGCCA
Source organism: Spilogale gracilis (assembly GCA_004023965.1). Lineage (NCBI taxonomy): Eukaryota > Metazoa > Chordata > Mammalia > Carnivora > Mephitidae > Spilogale > Spilogale gracilis. The sequence continues at coordinate 3,997 of PITA01023789.1, forward strand.
CAAACAAACATAGAATCTTAAATACAGGGTACAAACTGGTGGTTGCCAGAGGGGAGGTAGGTGGAGGGATGAGTGAAATAGATAAAAGGGATTAAGAGGTACAAATTTCCTGTTATAAAATAAATAATTCATGGAGATGAAAAGTACAGCATAGAAAATATAGTCAATAATATTGTAATAACATTTGGTGACAGATGGTGACTACATTTATCATGGTGAGTACTGAGTAATGTACAGAATTGTTGAATCATTATGCTGTACACCTGAAACTAATATAAGCTGTCCCTTACTTATGCTTCAATTAAACAAAAATAAGTTATAAATTAAAAAATTAATTTAAATAGAAGTATTTCAAAACCATCCTTTAATTTGGGGAGAATTTGGAATCTCAAAGTTGTAGCATTCTTTTTTTTTTTAGATTTTATTTATTTATTTGTCAGAGAGAGAAAAACAGCGAGAGAGGGAACACAAGCAGGGGGAGTGAGAGAAGGAGAAGCGGGATTCCCATCAAGCAGGGAGCCAGATACAGGGTTTGATCCCAGGGCTCTAGGACCATGACCTGAGCAGAAGGCAGACACTTAATGACTGAGCCATCCAGGCACCCCAAAGTTGTAGTGTTCTAAATAGTAATCACAGAAAACATAATGATAACACCTCACTAAAATAATTACAAACTTTTTTGTAGTGACATGTGGGAATGGTGATATGAGTATTTGGCAATATACACTACTGAAAAAAATTATGAGTTCTGAATATAACTACTGATTTCTCCCTACATAGCTCAGTCCAGAGCTGTGAATTTTAAACATCTAAACAAATAAGTAAGGCTAAATCAAGTCTTCAAATAAGATTCTACAAAAGTGTGTCCTTCTAGCCTTTTTTTTATACTATACTCTGTGCTATATTTTTAGGGCTCTGTTACACTACATACTGTTGAAAGTTTTGCAACTACTGTGTTTCTGGATACATGTTGTGGTGTGAGTTACTATGCTTATGACTGGAAGTAAAGTTTCTACATTTGTCTGAGATTAGTGTGGAACAAATATCTTACTGTATCAACATTTTTTTACATATTTGAAGCAGATGTTTTAAGTTTTTCAGCCTTTATTTTTTCCTTTTAATTGGTAATAATCTTTCCATCCCTTTTCCTAATGTCTAAAAAGTTTCATATTTTATTGGCCTAAAAAGACAAGGGAGTTTGGAGCTAAATTGCAATTGTCTATTACCAGAGTAAAGATTGAGAGAAACAGGGAGGTTTCCCTAATCATAGCTAGAATTATGTAGCAGCACAAATAACACTGAATTAAACCTTTTGTAACAAACATCATTCTCTTAGAACCTCCCCAACTGGTTAGGGTTGGTTTCAGCTGAGGTGGAGTTTTCTCTGCCATGACATTGTTATTCCTGAGCATTATTTTTAATTTTTCCATGCAATACCTACATGGTATTTTATAGCTCCCTATATAGAAACCAAGTTTCTTTCTTCCATATCTTAAAAGACTAATTAGGGAAAATATTAGGTGTATGGGCCTTTAAAGATTAAGATTTCATGACAATTTTATACAAATTGCCTTATTGAATTCCATAGATATTTACTGTACACTCTTAATACTTAAGATAAAATATGTGACAAAACCCTCCAACATAAATCTAATAGCTGCTCCTGACATATGTATTACTTGAGAAAACCATTCTTTTTATTCCTCTACTCCATTCATTCATCTATCCATTTATTTATTCATTCATTCACAATGTTTCATTTGCCTTACCAGAAGAAAACAGGGATTTATTTTGGACATTTATAGATTACAAAATTTTCATCAAATGGCAACCAGATTTTGAGCAATATTTACTTATACTAATGGGAGTTTTAGTCAGTTGTTTTTATGTGGTGCTTCATATAGGCAGAATTTAAGGGAAATATGAAATATTATGGTCATTTCTATGAAGCCATCTATGATCCACAAGGCTTTACTGATATAGAAAAATAAACTACTTAAGACCAAAATAGTCTCTTTTACTCAGGGTCAAAAAAGAAATATTCCAAATAAAGAAGCTGAATCAATGAGCAAACACCCATTATGATCCCTAAACTGTCCTCAGAAATGTTGCCAAAAATATAAGAAAACCCCACACATGAAAACACTTCACTTCACAATGCTTTATCAAGAGTGCCATTTTTGTGGGTCAACACAGCCTTGCATAATAATAATAAAGAGTAAGTAAAGGTCACAGCAATACATTTAATATGTTTGACTTACTAGAAATGTCAGGATGATTTTGCTGTGTGTATGTACATATCTATTAAATTAGAAACAATCAAATTTAAAAGAATTGTGTTGCTTCAAGGTTCCCCCCCACTCTCTCTCTCTCTCCATAAATAGATAGATAGACAGGTAGATATAGAGGGACAGAGATATAGAAGTATATGACTTGTTAGTAAATTCATTCATTATTTCCTGAACTTTCCCTACATATTACTCTCTAGGTATATAAATCATAAAATTAAATACAAATTACAAGGTTTTAGAAATCATTGTTTTAATTTACATGACAAAGACACAAATTCTCTGGAAGCATTTACATTTTCATTTTATTTTTATTGCAAAGTTTTAATTTAAATTTTATTTAATTACATAAGTGTAATATTGGTTTCATGAGTAGAGTTTAGTGATTCACCACTTATATACCCACCCAGTGCTCATTACAAGAAGTTCTCACCTTAATAACCATAACCAATTTGAGGAGGAGTTAAAATGCCAGCGTAGTAGGGGGACCCTAGACTTGCCTCATCCCTCAAATGCAGCTTAGTCAACATCAAAACATTTTGAACAACAGGAAATTGATCTGAAGTTTAAGAGAACAATCTGCATAATTAGAGGACAAGAGCATGGAAGCTGCAAATTTCAGACACATGAACAGGGGAAAAGAAAAGCTGCAGTGCCATGGAGGGGATGGGAGCCCTTTCCATGGAGAGAAGACAAGGAGAAAGGGAGAGAAGGGGAGAGTGAGCAGTGTGTTGGGTTTGTATAAGAAAAATATTCCCCCAAGACCATTGACTGGGGAATTGAGAGGAACTGGCCATGGCAAGTTTGTTTGTTTGTTGTTTGTTTGTTTGTTTGTTTGTTTGTTTTCAAACAGTGGAGCTCAAACTTTAACGGTTTAGTTATCCATGCCCTTCACCAGAGTCAAGATGGGTGGGTAGCAGTACTCCTGGGGAAAGAAAAGACAAGGCCAGGAAGTGGACAGTGGACAGCATGATGTGGTTACGCCCTGGGTTACACTGGGAGGGATCATTTCCCTTCATGGAGTACATTTAGACAGGGGTATATTGGCTCTCTAAGGACAAGGGATGCAGAAGGCACTACTGAGTGGTCATTTAACAGCAACAGAGGCATGCATAACCTTGTCACAGCTTGTACTGTGCTTCACCATAGACTCTAGGCACATGCACAGCTGTGCAACTGTTTTTCTGGGACAGAATGGCTCTGAGCATAGCACTTCAAGACTCTCCTCTGGGTGAGGGGAGCTGGTCTGCACCTTGCTGTGTCCTTTAAGATTTGGAGTTTTGAATCCTTGATGTATGTCAGAGAGAAACCACAGGAGAATTGTGGTGCTGGGTGTGCTGATGTCCCAGGCACAGACAGATTGAGAGCAGGGTTCTGTCAGAAGCCTTGGCCACAGGAGGGAAGATTTTTCACTTTTCTGTGAGGGTTTCCTAAATAATGGTGACCACCAGTTCCCTTCCCAAGGTAAGATGGTGGGGTGAATACATCTTTCCCCCATCCACCAGCATAGTAGGACTTCAGTGAACAACACAGTGCCCCTAGTGGAGACTGGAGCCACTTACATCAAATTCTGTCCCCATGCACCCTGCAAGGGTGTCTTTACTAGGGCAGGTCTGACTATGATCCAATGCAGCAAGCCTTTTCCCCAGGAAAACAGCACAGCACTCCTCCACCCTCCACCCCATGTATCAGATCTGCTGATGATATAGAGTGCTCCAAAGTGTCAGCTTCAGTTCTGGCGAAAATGAACCACCACCTCCTTTTCCATTCCTTCCTTCATCCCTTCCTTCCTTCATTCCTTCATTCCTTCCTTCCTTCCTCCTTTCCTCTCTTCCTTCCTTTCCTTTCTTTCTTCTTTCTTTCTTTCTTGCTTGCTTCTTTCTTTCTTTCTTTCTTTCTTTCTTTCGTTCGTTCTTTCTTTCTTTCTCTTTGGAGTCAGCCTTATAGTTTTTTGTTTGTCTGTTTTGCATTTTTTGTTCCTTTTCTTTATCTCTCTCTCTCTTTTGGAACAGTTTTGCTTTGTTTTAAATCAGTCTTATCTTAACAAACAAATCAAAATGCACCTAGTTAAAGGTCCAAACACTCCACACTGGAAGCGAGGAAGAGCTCTGCAGGGGACTGAACTGTTGGAAAAAGCAGTCAAAACATAACAGCAGACTTCAACATATACCAGAAACACTTCCTAAAGCACCAGTGTAAAACCCATTTTTAAAATAGCACTAGTCTCAGGAGCAGGAAACAAACTTTCATAACACACCAAAGACAAAAACTTAGCCAAAATGACAGGATGGAGGTGTTCTCCGCAAAAGAAAGATCAAGAAGAAATCACAGCCAGGGACTTGCTCAAAACAGATATAAGCAATTTACGAATAAGAATTTACAATAAGTAATAAGAATTCTAGCTGAGCTTGAAAAAAGCATAGAAGACACCAGAGAAACCCTTGCTGCAGAGATAAAAGACCTACAGACTAGTCAGGATGAAATTAAAAATGCTATAACTGAGATGCAAAACTGACTGGTTGTAATCATAATTATGATGGAAGAAGCAGTGGAGAGAATAGGTAATATAGAAGATAAAATTATGGAAAATAATGAAGCTGAAAAGAAAAGGGAACGAAAACTATTAGATCAGCCATTCCATAAAGTGCAATAATATCTGTATCAGAATAGTTCCAGAAGATCAGTAAAAGGTAGAATGTTTATCTGAACAAATTGTAGCCGGGAACTTCCCTAATCTGGGGAAAGAAACAGGCATTCAAGTCTAAGAGGCACAGAGAAATTCCCTCACCAATAAATAAATAAATAAATAAATAAATAAATAAGATTAGCACCATGACATACCATAGTGAAATTTATAAAATACAAAGATAAAGAAAGAACTGTGAAAGCAACTAGTAACTAAATGTCCTTAACTTATAAGGGTAGATAAATAAGTTAGCAGCAGACCTGTACATAGAAACTTAGCAGTCCAGAAGAAAGTAGTATAATGTATTCGATGTGCTAAATGGGAAACATATGCAATCAACAATGCTTTATCCAGCAAGGCTGTCATTAAGAATAGGAGACTTACAGAGTTTGCAAGATAAGCAAAAATCAAGGAGCTCATGAACACTAAAATCCACTTTGCTCTAAATATTAAAGGGTTTCTTTGAGCAGAAGAGCAAAACCAAAATTAACAAAGACTAGAAAGAAACAATCAACAGAAATAACTACTTTACAGGTAATACAATGGTACTAAATTTATATCATTAAATAATTACTTTGAATGTAAATTGAAGGCTGTAACTGAAAGACACAGGGCATCAGAATGGATGAAAAAAAACAAGACCCATCCATATGCTCCTTACAAGAGAATCATTTTAGACTTAAAGACAACTCCAGACTGAAAGTGAGGGGGTGGAGAACAATTTATCGTGCTAAAGGACATAAAAAGAAAGATGAAGTAGCTGTACATATATCAGACAAATTAGATTTTAAACCAAGGTGTAACAAGAGATGAATGAAGAAGGGTACTATACCATGATTAAGATCCAATAAAAGGATTTAACAACTGTAAGTATTTATGCCCCCAACTTGGGGGCACCTAAATATATAAACCAATTAAAAAACAAAATTAAAGAAACCGATTGATAGTAATAGGGGGCTTTAACATCCCATTCACAGCAATGGACATATCATCTAAGCAGAAGATAAACAAGGAAACAAGGACATTGAATGACACGCTGGACCAGATAGACTTCAGAGATACATTCAGGACATTTCATCCCAAAGCAGCAAAATACACATTCGTTTCAAGTGCACATGGAACATTCCCAAGAATAGGTCCCATACTGGGTCACAAATCAGACCTCCCAACCAGTACAGATTGAAATAATACTATGCATATTTTCAGACCATAACACAATGAGACTTGAAGTTAAGCATAAGAAAAATTTGGAAAGACCACAAATACATGAAAGTTAAAGAACATCCTACTGAAGAGTGAGTGGGTTAACTAGGAAATTAAAAAAGAAACATAAAAAAAATCTGTCACCCATTTAACCTGTTTGCCTTCTAACCCCTCCTACAGGAACCTTCAGTTTCTTCTGTATAGTTAGTTTGTTTTCTGGTTTTTTCTCTCTCTTCCCCCACCATGTTATTTTGTTTCTTTTTTAAAATTCTACATATGAGTAAAATCATATGGTATTTCTCTTTCTCTGACTTATTTTGCTTAGCATAATACACTCTAGCTCTATCCATGTTGTTGAAAGTGGCAAGGTTTCACTCTTTTTGATGGCTGAGTAATATTCCACTGTGTATGTATCACATCTTTATTCATCATTTGATGGATATGTGGGCTCTTTCCACAATTTGGCTATTGTTGATAATGCTGCCATTACCATCAGGGTTCATGTGCCCCTTCTAATCAATATTTTTGTATCACTTAGGTAAATATCTACTAGTACAATTGCTGTATAGTAGGGTAGTTCTATATTTAACTTTTTGAGGAACCTCCATACTATTTTCCAGGGAGGTTGCACCAGTTTGAATTCCCACTAACAGTATAAGAGGGTTCATTTTTCTCTGCATCCTCATCAGCATGGGTTGTTTCCTTTGTTGTTAATTTTAGCCATTCTGACAAGTGTGAGGTGATATCTTATTGTAGTTTTGATTTTTACTTCCATGATAATAAGTGACGTCAAGCTGCTTTCCATGTGTCTATTAGAAAGCCTAATGTCTTCTTTGGAAATATGTCTATTCATGTCTTCTGACAATTTGTTAATTGGATTATTTGTTTTTTGAAGGGTTGAGTTTTGTAGTTCTTTATATATTTTGTCTACTATCCCTTTATCAGATATTTCATTTGCATATATCTTCTCCCATTCTGAAGGTTGCCTTTTAGCTTTGTTGACTGTGTCCTTCACTGTGCAAGAAGATTTTATCTTGATAAAGTCCCAATGTTCATTTTTGCTTTTGTTTCACTTCTCTCAGGAGATGAGTCTACTAAGCAGTTGCTATGGCTTATTTCAAGGAGGTTGCTGCCCATGTTCTCCTCTAGGGTTTTGATGGTTTCCTGATTCACAGTTTGTTTTCTCATCCATTTTGAATTTTTTTTTGTATGATGTAAGAAAGTGGTCCAGTTTCATTCTTTGGCATGTTGCTATCCAGTTTTCCCAACATAATTTGTTGAAGAGACTTTTATCCATTGGATATTCTTTCCTGCTTTGTCAGAGATTACTTAACTATATACTTGTGGGTCTATTTCTGAGTTTTCTATTCTGTTCCATTGATCTATGTGTCTGTTTTGTGCCAGAACCATACTGTCTTCATCACAACAGCTTTGTAATATAACTTGAAGTTCAGAATTGTGATGACTCCAGCTTTTCCTTTTTTTCTTTCCTGGTAAGTTTTTTTTTAATTTAATTTAAATATTTATTTATTTATTTATTTATTTATTTATTTATTTATTTATTTATTTATTTATGTTCGGCTACCCAACATGTATCACATTGGTAGTTTTTGATGTAGTGTTCGAAGATTCATTAGTTGTTTGTAACACCCAGTGCTTATCACAACACATGCTCTCCTTAATACCCATAACCCAGTTACCCAATCCTCTCACCCCTCTCCTCTGTAACACTCAGTTTCCCAGAGTCCATAGTCTCTCATGCTTTGTCTCCCTCTCTTCTTCCCATTCTGTTTTCTCTCCCTTCCCCTGTGGTCCTGCATGCTATTCCTTATGTTCCACATATGAGTGAAACCATGTGATAATTGTCTTTCTCTGCTTGACTTATTTCACTTAATATATAATCCCCTCAAGTTCCATCCATGACAATGCAGATGGTTGGTATTCATCTTTTCTGATGGCTGAGTAATTTTCCATTGCATATATGAACATCTTCTTGCTTTTCTTTTTCAATATTTCTTTGGCCACTCAGATTCTTTAGTGGCTTCATACACGTTTTAGGATGGTTTGTTCTCTTTATGAAAAATGCCAGTGGTATTTTGACAGGAATTGCATTAAATGTGTAGGGGCCTTTGGGTAGTATAGTCATTTTAACAGTGTTTGTTCTTCTAATTTATGAGCATGAGATGTTTTTTCCATTTCTTTCTGTCTTCTTCAATTTCTTTCATAAGTGTTCTACAGCTTTCAGAGTACAGTTCTTTTACCTCTTTGGATAGCTTTATTCCTAGGTATCTTATTATTTTTGGTGCAGTTGTAAATGGGATCAATTCCTTGATTTCTTTTTCTGCTGCTTCATGGAGCACTGGGTGTGGTGCATAAACAGTGAATCTTGGAACACTGAAAATATAAAATAAATTATTTAAAACATGCATCAGATTTCTGTATATTGATTTTGTAGTCTGTGAATTTACTGAATTCATGAATCAGTTCTAGCCATTTTTGGTGGAGTCTTTCAGGTTTTCTACAATAGTATCACGTTGTCTACAAATTATGAAAATTTGACTTCTTCCTTGTGGACTTGGATGACTTTTATTTCTTTGTGTTGTCTGATTCCTGAGGCTAGGATATCCAGTACTATATTCAATAATGGTGGTTAGAGTGGCCATCCCTGTCTTTTTCTAACAGTAAAGGAAAAGTTCTGAGTTTTTGCCCATTGAAGATGATATCAGCTGTGGGTCTTTCATATATGACCTTTATGATGTTGAGATATATTCTCTTTATCCCTATTTTGTTGAGTGCTTTTATCAAGAATAGATGTTGTACATTGTCAAAAGCTTTATCTGCATCTATTGAGAGAATCATATACTTTTTATCTTTTCTTTTACAAATGTGGTGTATCACACTGATTTAATGCAAATATTGAACCACACTTGCAGCCCAGGAATAAATCCTATTAGATCATGATGAATGATTCTTTTAATATACTCTTGGATTTGAGCTGCAAGTCTTCTGTTGACAATTTTTACATTCATGTTCATCAGAGTATTGGCCTTAAGTTCTCTTTTTTCTTGGGGTCTTTGGTTTTGGAATCAAGATAATGCTGGCATCCTCGAATGAGTTTGGGCATTTTCCTTCCAATTCTATTTTTTGGGGACATTTTGAGAAGAACAGGTATTAACTATTCTATAAATGTCTCATAGAATTTCCCTGGGAAGCCATCTGGCCATGGACATTTGTATGTTGGGAGATTTTTATTATTGAATCAATTTCTTTGCAAGCTATGGGCCTCTCCAAATTTACTATTTTTTTCTGTTTAAGTTTTGGTATTTCATATGCTTGTATGAATTTATCTTTTTCTTCCAGATTGCCTTATTTGTTGGCATATACTTTCTCATAATATTCTCTTATAACTGTTTGTGTTTCTGTGGCATTGGTTGTGATCTCTCTTCTCTCATTCATTATGTTATTTATTTAGGTCCTGGTTCAGAATTTGTCAACTTTACTATTTTTTTTGAAGAACCATCTCCTGGTTTCATGATCTATTATATTGGTGGTTTTTTGTTTATTTATTTTTGTATCATATATTTCTGTTCTAGTCTATTATTTCCCTTCTTTGGCTGACTTTGGCTTTATTTGTTCTGTTCTTTTTCTAGCTTGTTTAAGTATAAGACTAGATGGCATATTTGAATTTTTTCTTGTTTCTTGATGTTGGCTTGTATTGCTATATACTTCCATCTTAGGACCACTTTTGGTGCATCCCAGAGGTATTGCACCATTGTGTTTTCATTTTCCTTTGTTTCCATACATTTTTAAATTTTTTTTCTTTAATTTTCTGGTTTTCTGGTCCTTGACATTGTTTGTTGGGAGTTGATTTAATTCCATTACTATAAATTAGTCTGTTCTGATCTTCTATTTCTTCTTGATTCAGTTTTGGAAAATTATGTATTCCTAGGAATTTATCTATTTCTTCTAGGTTGTCCTATTCGTTGGCATATAGTTGTTCATGGTATTTTTTTATTTTATTTTTTCAGTGTTTCAGGATTCATTGTTTATGCCCTACACCCAGTGTTCCATGCAATACGTGCCCTCAGTACCCACCACCAGGCTCTCCCATCCCCCCACCACCTTCCCTCCAAGACCCTCAGTTTGTTTCTGTGTCCAAAGTCTCTCATGTTTCATTTCTCTCCCCGAATTACCCTACTTCCCATTTCCTTTCCTTCTCCTATTGTCCTCTATATTACCCCTTATGCACCACAAGTAAGTGAAACCATGTGATACTTGACTTTTTCTACTTGGCTTATTTCACTCAGCATAATCTCTTCAAGTCCAGTCCATATTGCTACAAAAGTTGGATATTCATCCTTTCTGATGGAGGCAGAGTATTCCATTGTATATATGTACCACATCTTATTCATCCATTCATCTGTTGAAGCGCACATTGGCTCTTTCCACAGTTTGGCAATTGTGGCCTTTGCTGCAATGAACATTGGGGTACATATGGCCCTTCTTTTCACTGCATCTGTATCTTTGGGGTAAATACCCAATAGTGCAATTGCAGGATCATAGGGTAACTCTATTTTTAATTTTTAAAGGAATATCCACACTGTTTTCCAAAGCAGCTGCACCAACTTGCATTCCCACCAACAGTGTGAGAGGGTTCCCCTTTCTTTGCAGCCTCTCTAACACTTGCTGTTTCCTTTCTTGTTAATTTTGGCCATTCTGACTGGTGTAAGGTGGTGTCTCAGTGTGGTTTTGATTTGAATTTCCCTGATAGCTAGTGATGATGAACATTTTTTCATGTGTCTGTTAGCCATTTGTATATCTTCTATGAAGAAGTGCCTCTTCATATTTCCTGCCCATTTTTTTATGTGTTCATCTACTTTTTGGGTGCTGAGTTTGAGTAGTTCTTTATAGATCTTGGATGCCAGCCCTTTGTCTGTAGTGTCATTTGCAAATATCCTCTCCCATTTCGTGGGTTGCCTCTTTGTTTTGTTGACTGTTTCCTTTGCTGTGCAGAAGCTTTTTATTTTGATGAAGTCCCAAAAGTCATTTTTGCTTTTGTTTCCTTTGCCTTTGGAGACGTGTCTCGAAAGAAGTTGCTGTGGCTGATGTCAAAGAGGTTACTGCCTATATTCTCTTCCAGGATTCTGATGGATTCCTGCCTCACGTTGAGGTCTTTCATCCATTTCGAGTTTGCTTTTGTGTGTGGTGTAAGAGAATGGTTTAGTTTCATTCTTCTATATGTAGCTGTCCAATTTTGTCAGCACCATTTATTGAAGAGACTGTCTTTTTTCCACTGGATATTTTTTCCTGCTTTGTCAAAGATGATTGGACCATAGATTCGTGGGTCCATATCTGGACTCTCTACTCTGGTTTATTGGTCTATTTGTCTGTTTTTGTGCCAGTACCATGCTGTCTTGGTAATCACAGCTTTGTAATAAAGCCTGAAGTTGGGTAACATGATGCCCCCAGCTTTGTTTTTCTTCTTCAACAATTCCTTAGCGATTCGGGGTCTTTTTTGGTTCTATATAAATTTTAGGATTATTTGTTCCAACATTTTGAAAAATGTTGGTGGAATTTTGATCGGAATGGCATTGAAAGGATAGATTGCTCTGGGCAGTATAGACATTTTAACAACGTTTATTCTTCCAATCCTTGAGCATGGAGTGCTCTTCCATCTTTTTGTGTCTTCTTCAATTTCTTTTATGAGTGTTCTGTAGTTCATCAAGTACAGATCCTTAACTACTTTGGTTAGGTTTATTCCTAGGTATTTTATGGGTTTTGGTGCTATAGTAAACAGAATCCATTCTCTGATTTCCCTTTCTATATTTTCATTGTTAGTGTATAAGAATGCAACTAATCTGTGCATTTATTTTGTGTCCTGCCACATGACTGAATTGTTGTATGAGTTCCAGTAGTTTGGGGGTAGATTCTTTTGTGTTTTCCATATAAAGTATCATGTCAACAGTGAAGAGAGAGAGTTTCACTTCTTCTTTGCCAATTTGTATAACTTTTATTTCTTTTTCTTGTCTGATTACTGTTGTTACGATTTCTAACACTGTGTTGAAAAATAGTGGTGAGAGTGGGCATCCATGTCTTGTTCCTGATCTCAACAGGATGGCTGTCAGTTTTTCCCCATTGAGAATGAAATTTGGTATGGGTTTCTCATAGATAGATTTTATGAGGTTGAGGAATGTTACCTCTATCTCTATAATTTGAAGAGTTTTAATCAGAAACAGATGCTGTATTTTGTCTAATGCTTTTCCTGCACCAATTGAGAGGACCATGTGGTTCTTCTCTCTGCCTTTATTGATTTGTTCTATCACATTGATTGACTTGTCAATGCGGAGCCACCCTTGCATCCCAAGGATAAATCTCACCTGCTGGTCGTAGATAATCTTTTTAATGTACTGTTGGATCCTATTAGCTAGAATCTTGTTCAGAAGCTTGGCATCCATGTTAATCAGGGATATTGGTCTGAAATCTCCTTTTTGATGGGATCTTTCCCTGGTTTGGGGATTAAAGTAATGCTGGATTCATAGAAAGAGTCTGGAAATTTTCCCTCTGTTTCTATTTTTTGAAACAGCTTCAGGAGAATAGGTGTTATTTCTTCTTTGAATGTTTTGTAGAATTTCCCAGGGAATCCATCAGGTCCTGGGCTCTTGTTTTTTGGAAGGTTTTTGATCACTGCTTCAATCTCGTTACTAGATATTGGTCTATTCAGATTGTCAATTTCTTCCTGTTTCAGTCTTGAAAGTTTATAGGTTTCCAGGAATGCATTAATCTATGTTATTTAACTTATTGCCATATAACTGTTGATATTAATTTCTGATGATTGCTTCTATTTCTTTGGTGTTAATCACGATCTCTCCCCTTTCATTCATGATTTTATTAATTTGGGTCCTCTTGCTCCTCTTTTGGATTAGTTTGGCTAATGGTTTGGATTAGTTGGGTCCTCTTGCTCCTCTTTTGAATTAGTTTACCAATAGTTTGGCCAACTTATTAATTCTTTCAAAGATCCAGGTTCTAGTTTCATTGATGTGTTCTACTGTATCTCTAGTTTCCAATTCATTGATCTCTGCTCTAATCTTAATTTTTTCCCTTCTTGTGTGTGAGATTGGCTTATTTTGTTGTTGATTTTCCAGTTCTTTAAGATGTAAGGAGAGTTGGTGTATTTGGGATTTTTCAATTTTTTTGAGAGAGGGTTCGATGGCCATGTATTTCCCCCTTAGGACTGTCTTTGCCATATCTCATAGGTTTTGGATCTATATATCTTCATTCTCATTGGTTTCCATGACATGTTTAAGCTCTTCTTTAATTTCCTGGTTGATCCTACCATTCTTGATCAGGATAGTCTTTAATTTCCAAGTGTTTGAATTCTTTCTGAACTTTTTGTTGTGGTTGAGTTCCATTTTCAAGGCATTGCGATCAGGGAATATGCAGAAAATAATCTCAATCTTCTGGTATCGGTTGAGCCCTGATTTGTCACCTAGTATGTGGTCTATTCTGGAGAAAGTTTCATGTGCACTTGAGAAAAATGAGTATTCTGCTCTTTTAGGGTGGAATGTTTTGAATATATTTGTGAGATCCTTCTCATCCAATGTGTCATTCAAAGGTCTTGTTTCTTTGTTGATTTTCTGTTTAGATGATCTGTGCTGCTAAGAGTGGCATGTTAAGATCTCCTACAGTTAGTGTACTCATATCAATATGACTCTTTATTTTGTTCAACAGTTGGCTTATTTAGTTGGCTTCTTCCATGTTGGGGGCATAAATGTTTACAATTGTTAGATCTTCTTGGCATAGACCCTTTAAGAATGATCCTGTCCTTCTGTATCTCTCAACACAGTCTTTAGATTAAAATCTACTTTTTCTGATGTGAAAATTGCTACGCCAGCTTTCTTTTGAGGTCCATTGGCATGAAAGATGGTTCTCCATCCTCACATTTTCAGTCTGGATTTATCTTTTCAGTCTGGATTCAAAATATATCTCTTTTAGACAGCATATGGAATGGCCATGTCGTTTTATCCATTGGCCACCCTCTGCCATTTTATTGGAGCATTTAGGCCATTCACATTGAGAGTGATTAATGAAAGACATCTTTATTGACATTGTGCTGCCTGTGAAGTTCTTGTTTCTATAGATTGCCTCTGTTAATTTTTGTTCTATGTCATTCTTGGGCTCCTTCCTCTTTTATAGAACCCCCCCTTAATATTTCTTGTAGTTCTGGCTTGGTGGTCACATAATCTTTTAGCCATTGCCAGTCCTGGAAGCTCTTTATCTCTCCTTCCATTTTGAAAGTCAACCTTGCTGGGTACATTATCTTTGATTGCATATTTTTTTTCATTTAATTTCCTGAATATAACTTACCAGCCCTTTCTGGCTTGCCAGTTTTCTGTGGACAGGTCTGAAGTCATTTTGATGGTCCTACCTCTGTATGTAAGGGATCTCTTCCCCTAGCTTCCCTTAAGAACTATTCTTTGAATTTATGATTTGTGAATTTCAAAATTATATGCCTAGAGGTTTTTCTAGTCTTATTGATCTTGGAAGGTGTCCTCTCTGCCTCTAGGAAATGAACACTTGTTTCATTCCTCAGATTAGGGAAATTTTCATTCAAGATTTGTTCAACTATATCTTCTAGCCTTCTCTCTCTCTCTCTCTCAACTCCCTTAGGGATTCTAATCATTTTGATATTGGAGTATTTTATGGCATCACTTATTTCCCTAATTCTATTTTCATGGGATTTTATCTGTTTGTTCCAAGACTTCCCCTGCTCCTCATTCTCAATCCATGTGTCTTCTAAATCACTGATGTGATCTTCTGCTTCACTTACCCTAATTGTTAGAGTATGTAGATTAGATTAGATCTCATTGATAGGATTTTTAACCTCTGCCAGGTCGGTTTTCACTTCAGCCCTTAGAGCTTCTACCTTACCACTAATGTTCTTTTCCAACTTAGCCATTGCTTGAATGATTGTTATCCTGAATCCAATTTATGTCATATTGTATATGTTCATATCCATTTGTTTTGTGTCAGGGGTTGCAGCCTCTGAGTTTTTCTTCTGTTAGGTGTTCCTCCTCTGAGTCATATGATGAGGGGTGGTTGAGGGGATGTATAGCTGAATATATCAACAACAATCCAGGTGAGTGGCCCGTTGGAAGGTTTTGGAGCAATCAGAAGTCACCACCAAAAAGGAAGAAGAAAGAAGTATGAGAGAAAAAGAGAAAAAAGCAAGGAAAAAAAACACAGCCAAATTGGCCCCTATGGTAGGATTTATATGGCACAAAAATAAAAAAGAATAAACAAAAAGACCATTAAAAGTAAAAGAAAGGGGGGGAAGTAAAAAGCAAAACCCAGCCCAAATGACCCCCAAGAATAATATTATATAATACAAAGGCAAAAACAAATACCCAGAATCACTGAGAGAAGAATAAGATGGGATGGCCTCATTGTGGGTGAGGAAAGTATTTCAGTTTCTCCTGGGTGTATCTTGTTATTATTGTTCAAGGGCTCAACTTTCTAGAAATATAGAGAAATTAAAACTGGTTCATGTATAGGGGTAGTATTGAATAGGAATGAAGGATTATCTTGAAGCTTAAAGCTATATTTATAGTTTTTAAAAAAGGAAAAAGAAAGAAACAAATAAACAAACACAGATATATGTATGCAAAAAAGTTCAAGTTAAAAAGTTATTATGGAATGTTGTATTGAATATCAAGTTTTAATAATAAGTGAGTTAAAAAATAAAAGAGCAAGAATTGTGAGAATAAATTTAAATTTTAAAAAAACTTAAAAAATAAAAATGAAAACAATTTAAAAAGAATAAAATAAAAAACTGTATTTATAAAATATTTTTTTTATTTTGGGGTAGTACTGGGAGCTTAATATATTATTTTTCTCTGATGTTGGGGTTTTACAGTTTTATGGAGACCCTTCAGTGGTTGCCCTCTTATTCTTCTAGCTTGCCTTCTGGGGGAGAGCCTGCCGCATTGTTTTTCAGTCAATGTTGCTTGGGCTGAGTTTCCCTGCCCCTATCAAGGGCCTGGGTTCTATGGAAACCAGTTTTTCAGGCTTTTGTTCTCCGGAGGCTTTTGTTGTTTTATGGCTTTTTGCAGCTTTTTGGAGAGTCAGAGCAAAGTAAGCTGTCCACACCCAGACCTCCATCTGAGAGAGAAACCTCAGTCAGCTCCCCTCTGTATGATCTGGGGCACACAGACTTGCCCTCTGCACTCTCTCCTGCACCCCACCACCTCTCACAGGTAGTGCGCATTCCCAGTCACTAGCCAGAATGGTGCCTGAGGTCCCCACTTGTCCCTTCACTCCCGTGCCACAGAAACCATGAGTGATACAGGTTTGTGTGAGCTTGTCACTGTCTGGATTCTCTCTGGAGCCCACACCCATGCTGGGTGCACTAGCACCCCATGGTCCTGCATGTCACGCAGAAGGCTGCAGGAAGATTGACCTCCAGCACAGGTTGCGTGTGCCCAGCCCAAGTGGTGGTGCAAGCACAGTTTTAGGGACTCCTCCCACCCCCCATCCCCCTGTTGCTACCAGGTTTACTCAGGTGCCGGGGAATGCCTTCTACCCCCATCCCCAGACTGCAGTTTTATATCCCTGCCAGTGGCTGTGAGATTCCCCCACTTGTCTCTTAAGATCTTTTGCTTTTGAGTGATTTTAGCCAGACTGCAAGTGCTGGTCCCCAAGCACAGGGCACTTTCATATTGGGGTATTACTTTCCAATGGGTCACTTCTAGTGGCTCCCTCCATTTCTGTTTATCCTCCAAAATCAGTCCGAGCACTCCCACTCCACTTTACCTCTCTGCTAATGCTCTTCTGCCCCCATAGATATCCAGAAATGTGTAACCTTACATCTCAGGCTGATTTCATGGGTGTTCAGAGTTTTCTGGTAGATATTCAGCTCATTTCAGGGGACCATTTGAAACAGGGAACCCTACTTCCCTGCCATCTTGCCCCCATAGTCTGAGAATTTCCATTTTAAAGAGAATAAATCTTAAAGAAATGACACTCTATCAATGACATTTTCAACACCATATAGTATGGACTCGTAGTAGGTATTAGGAAGTACAGGTGGATTAGAAATTATATCACATTGGAATTATCCACTGTTGCTGAAATTAGTTTTTTAATAAGTTGTTAAAAATATGCCTCCTTCACAGAAGCCCTACAAATCTCCAATTTGCAGCTATTGAGTTGCACAACAATTATGGGATGAAGGTCAGTGTTGACTGCTGGATAGTTTATGTTGGGGCATACTTGAGGCAAGGCTCTTCTCTTTAAGGAACACATATCTGAAGAGCCTTGGTTCCTTACACTCAATATCCTTCAACCCCACACACAAGAAGGGAAATAATTAAGATTAGAGCAGAGATCAATGAATTAGAAACTAGAGATATAGTAGAACACATCAATGAAACTAGAAGCTAATTCTTTGAAGGAATTAATAAGATTGATAAACTATTGGCCAAACTAATCCAAAAGAAAAGGGAGAGACCCAAATTAATAAAATTATGAATGAAAGGGGAGAGATCATCACTAACACCAAGGAAATAGAAACAATCATCAGAAATTACAATCAACAGTTATATGCCAATAGGTTTAACAATCTGGAAGATATAGATGCATTCCTGGAAACCTCTGAACTTCAAAGACTGAAACAGGAAGAAATTGACAATCTGAATAGACCAATATCTAGTAATGAGATTGAAGCAATGATCAAAAACCTCCCAAAAAATAAGAGCCCAGGACTTGACAGATACCCTAGGAAATTCTACCAAACATTCAAAGAAGAAATAACACCTATTCTCCTGAAGATGTTTCAAAAAAATAGAAATGGAAGGAAAATTTCCAGACTCTTTCTATGAAGCCAGCATTACTCTAATCCCAAACCAGACAAAGACCCCATCAAAAAGGAGAACTTCAGACCAATATCTCTGATGAACATGGATTCCAAGATTCTTAACAAGATCCTTGCTAACAGGATCCAACAATACATTAAAAAGATTATCCACCATGACCAGGTGGGATTTATCCCAGGGATGCAAGGGTGGTTCAACACTCGCAAATCAATCAATGTGATAGAACAAATAAATAAGAGAAGAGAGAAGAAACACATGGTACTCTCAACTGATGCAGAAAAGGCATTTGACAAAATACAACATCCATTCCTGAATAAAACTCTTCAAAGTATAGGGATAGAGGGAACATTCCTCAACCTCATAAAATCTATCTGCAAAAAACCCACAGCAAATATCATTCTCAATAGGGAAAAACTGACAGTTTTCCCTCTGAGATCAGGAACAAGGCAAGAACGCTCACTCTCACCACTACTGTTCAACATAGTGTTAGAAGTCCTAGAAACAGCAATCAGACAACAAAAAGAAAAAAAAAAGGTAATCAAATTGGCAAAGAAGAAATCAAACTCTCTCTTTGCAGATGACATGATACTCTATATGGAAAACCCAAAAGACTACCCCCAAACTACTAGATCTCATAAAACAATTTGGTAATGTGGCAGGATACAAAATCAATGCACAGAAATCAGTTGCATTCTTATATACTAACAGTGACAATATAGAAAGGGAAATCAGAGAATTTATTCCATTTACTATAGCACCAAAAACCATAAGATACCTAGGAATAAAGCTAACCAAAGTAGTTAAGAATCTGTACTCGTGGAACTACAGAAGACTCATGAAAGAAATTGAAGAAGACACAAAAAGATGGAAGAGCACTCCATGCTCATGGATTGGAAGAATAAACATTGTTAAAAGTCTATACTGCTCAGAGAAATTTATACTTTCAATGCCATTCCGATCAAAATTCCACCAACATTTTTCAAACTGTTGGAACAAACAATCCTAAAATTTATATGTAACCAGAAAAGACCCCGAATCGCTAAAGAATTGTTGAAGAAGAAAAACAAAGCTGGGGACATCATGTTACCTGACTTCAGGCTTTATTACAAAGCTGTGATCACCAAGACAGCATGGTACTGGCACAGAAACAGACAAATAGACCAATAAAACAGAGTAGAAAGTCCAGATATGGACCCACAAATCTATGGTCCAATCATCTTTGACAAAGCAGTAAAAAATATCCAGTGGAAAAAAGACAGTCTCTTCAACAAATGGTGCTGGGAAAATTGGACAGCTATGTACAGAAAAATGAAACTAGACCATTCTTTTACACCACACACAAGGACAAACTTGAAATGGATGAAAGACCTCAACGTGAGGCAGGCATCCATCAAAATCCACATTTTTTTCCTAAGTGGGTGCTCCAACTTCCATCCCCCCAACAGTGGAAGAGGGTTCTCCTTTCTTCACATCCTCTCCAACACTTGTTGTCTCCTGAAAGAAAAATTTTACAGGAACTGAGATAAAACCAGAAGTTACTGCCTAGACATAATTTCCATAAGTGACACTAGCATTTCCTCTCTTGATAATCCCCCTCTCCAAATTATAAAGTGATGGATAATGTCCTATAACTGCAAATGATTTTACTTATCTTCCCCTTGATTTATCTACAAAGGAATCCTAATCAAACAAAAATGTGACAGGATTAATGAATGTGTCATAGGGATTAATGCTGGGAGCATGAAAGAGTACAGAGTGAGAAAGTGGTCCCAAAACTTGGTAGCAGGTAGTTGTATGTCACCTGGCCCCAGACCACCAATGAAAACCCAAAACATTGTATCTTAATCATTCTAATGCACACATGCACATGTACATACATTACTAATTATTCCCTGAATTCCATCACCTTTTGGTCTCAGATATTCCACTTTCAATTGGCGGAAGTTTACTGTTCTCACCAATTTCATAAAATTATCTTATGCTAAGTTATTCAATTAATTAAGCTTTGCTTATCTTCTATTTTTGAAATCTGCATCATTATCTCTCTTCCATAAACATGAATATTTGGGAGCTAACTGCACTATTTAACTAAAGATTTCCCTTTGCCTCTGCCCATCTAAGATTCTGCTTTCACAAACTTTCTTGCTGAGCACTGAGATCTAATAATCTTCACTACTTTAAAGATTTTTATTTACTTATCTGAGAGAAAGAGAGGGAGGAAGAGAGAGTATGGAGAGTGGAAGGGGCAGAGGAAGAAGCAGCTCCCCCCTGAGCAGGGAGCCTGATGCAGGGCTTGATCCCAGGACCGGAACAAAAGGCAGATGCTTAAACAACTGAGCCACCTAGGCACCCTAAGATCTGATAATATTTAAAAAGGGAGACTTGGCATGACCTTTCATAAAATACATGATTATGGTTATACCTATCTGAAATAAATGCCTGATGTGTGGTTGTTTGCAGGTACCTAGAAAAAACAGTTGAGAACATGCTTGTGTATGGCACACTATCAGCTAATTATTAACATTTTCTCTAGAAATCTCCCTTAATGTGGTAGAGCATATTAAATGGAAATAAATTTCTAATGAAATATTTTCTAGGACAAAGCCTGTCCTTACATTTTGGAACTCACTCCAAAGAATTGTGTTCCAGCTGGTTCCTTACTAAAAGATTTACTTGTTATTTCTTATGAAAGTTATGTGTTAATCTTTTGGTTAGTAAAAGCATATGCCAATTTTTTTTAATTTTGGTGTTCCAAGCTATTCTGAACATTGGGGAAATACTGTGTCTTAGTTCAAAATTTAGGAAAATGAGAAAACATTTAGACATATAAAAGAAATTGAATGACCTCTGATGTTATCTTCAACAGTACCTGAGTCAAAGATAATCTTTCAATGTTGTTTTCAACATCCTAATAGGCAACCATTCTATTTAATCCATGTCACTGTAACAAACATGAATCATTCCAAAATAACCTCCAGTCAGTTTCCTTTTTCAAAATAAAAATAAACATTAATTAAAAATATAACATCTTCCACCCATCTGTGAGGTTGCATTTTATTTTTCAGGATAGATTTCTTTCAAGTTCTTACTTATGAAGCAAAACGTTTGATTATATTAGTGTCTTTAATCTGTGTGTCAGCGCTGAAATGAATCATTTGACCTCTTTCAAAGTAATTGACTTTGCAGAGATTTTGAGAAGTTAATAAAACCATGCTATAGATTATGCTGAGTGAAATAAACCAAGCAGAGAAAGTCAACTATCATATGGGTTCATTTACTTGTGAAGCATAAGGAGTAACATGAAGGACATTAGGTGAAGGAAAGGAAATGTTAACTGGGGTAAATCAGAGAGGGAGATGAAGCATGAGAGACTTTGGACTCTAATAAACTAAGTGTTTGGGAAGGGAGGGGGTGTGGAATGGATGAGCCTGGTGGTGGGTATTGAGGGCAGGTACTGTGTGGAGCACTGAGTGTGGTGCATAAACAATGAATCTTGGAACACCGAAAAAATAAAATAAATTATTATTAAAATTTTTTTAAAGAAATAAACAAATAAAGGATCATTATACTATTGTAAAAAAAGAGAGAGAAAATGAGGCTAGATAAATACTATCTTTAGAAATGAGTTCTTTCAGCAGTACCTTAAAAACAGTAACTTCCAGGCGGCGCCTGGGTGGCTCAGTTGGTTAAGCCACTGCCTTCGGCTCAGGTCATAATCCTGGAGAGCCAGGATTGAGCCCCACATCGGGCTTCCTGCTCAGCAGGAAGCCTGCTTCTCCCTCTCTCACTCCCCCTGCTTGTGTTCCCTCTCTAGCTGTGTTTCTCTCTGTCAAATAAATAAAATCTTTAAAAAAACAACAACAACAACAACAAAAAACCCAGTAACTTCCATGATGAGGCAAATTAATAGTTGTTTACTTTTTCATTAAGTATAAGAAATGAAATATTTAATTCAGCAGCATTTGCCTGGTGGCTACTTAGGTAAAGATGATGATAATAAAGGTGGTTTCTTATGAAGAAAACTTTCCCTGTAGTAACCTTAAAAATTTACCTTTCATTTTGTTCCATTTTTCCTGATGAACACATATAATTAGCATAGTTTGATATATGTGTTTTTCTTTACACATTTGTGCATATTGGTATTTCATTAGTTTGTCTTTTCTTTTCCCTTACAATTATAAAAAACTAGGTGGAGAGATATTCTTTATATAAAACACATTCAACAAATGGTAGTATTTGTACCTGATTGAGTAGCATCCAATTCAATCAATCTGTATGGTCTCTTCAAAGGACAAAATCTATGTTTCTTTTCCTTGATAAAGTTAAAGTCAAGTGGGCATACTCATACACAGATGATAGATGTGCCATTTTGTGTATTTACCAAGGGAAAATAAAAAATATATATATTTAACAAAATAATATATACCCTCTTAAATTTCAGTTAAGTTTATCTAAAAACATAATTAGGAAAAGCACAGAGACTTTTTTACAGGATATTTATCAAAGTTGTGCTTATAATATCAAAGTAAGTGTTTAACAATAAAAGATCTATTGATAAAAGTATGGCATAATTTTATTACATGACTTAAAATCTTGGAATGTAATATGTATTGGCATTGAAATAGTTTTAAAATATGGATGGTTGAAAAGCAAATAATAAGACAGTATGTTCAGATGATATTGTTTTTAAATCTCTATGCATATTCATAAAAAGAATGGAATGACATTTGTCTTTAAGAAGTGGACTTATATATGATTTATGCTATTTTTTCTTCCCTGTGTTTTTCCAGTTTTCTGCAATAAACATGTATTATTTTATAAATTAGGGCAGAGCATATAGCAATAGTTTCTAAAACAAAGTCAATATTTATCAGTGAAATAATGAGCATGCAAGATGCCAGGAAGAGCTTTATGATTCTCCAGCTTCCCTTCCCCTCTTTTATAAAGACTACCAAGGAACAGAAGGTGGAATGAGAAGAGATAGGTTAACTTGCCTTCCCATCTGCTAGAAAGGTGCTACCCTTAACCTCTGATTCCCTCATTAAAGAAAGTCTCCTAAAAATGCCTCATTGGTTGCATGTCTATCAAATTCAGTCTATACCTGGATAGAAATCTTGTTCCAACCCTTGCTTGTCTTTTGTCCTGGTTAATGGTGCTGGTTAAATATAATTCCCTCTCTAGACATTCTAAAACCTTGTAACACTTAAGGAGAACTCTTTTTTTTTTTTTTTTTTTTTTTTTTTTTTAAAGATTTTATTTATTTGACAGAGAGAAACACAGCGAGAGAGGGAACACAAGCAGGGGGAGTGAGAGAGGGAGAAGCAGGCTTCCCGCCGAGCAGGGAGCCCGATGTGGGACTTGATCCCGGGTCTCCGGGATCATGACCTGAGCCGAAGGCAGCGGCTTAACCAACTGAGCCACCCAGG
>PITA01023790.1:0-27465 GCA_004023965.1 Spilogale gracilis
CGCCACCACCACCACTACCACCACCACCATCACCACCACCATCATCCCTTATCATTGTTATCTTTAGGAAGGGATTATTGCCACCAGCTCTGAAGCAGAGTTTCTGACTTGGATTCCTGGCTCTGCTTCTTAATAGCTCTGTAATCCTGGGCAAGTTTCCACTTTAAGTGCAAATTTTCTTATCTTCTTACTGTGCCTCCCTCTCAGGGATTCCCCATGCTTATTAATATATGAATAACTCTGAGAAGTTTTATAATTAAGGAAACTTTAAATTTCTTTAATCTGGTTTTCTCCAAAGTTGTTTAACTGTGAAATCCTTTTATTTGCAAAAAAAGTGTTTAATTAATATCTCACAGGACATGCATCGCTTGGGACAGAAAGCTGGTTTTCAAGTGTTGTTGAGTGGCTGGGAACATGGTCAAATGCCTTTCATGCAGGGGAGTCTTTGCCTCATTTTGAAATATTTCTTTTCTAGCAACAGTAAAATTTACTGCCCTCTTCTAATTTTTCTGCTTAATAGAATAATGGTCAGCAAAACCTTATTTTAACTCTCCAGTTCTAAACATTAAGTCTTTGGGTAATTCCTCAAATACAAGACAGAGCTTAACCCATTTAAAAGTAGAAGCTTAAAGCAAAATTATACTGCCTACAGAATTACTAATTTTCCCTCATTTTTTCACATTCATGCACATTGAAGCGAAAACTTCATCTCTAAGCCCTTGCCAAAATACCAGATTCACATTTCTGTTCTCTGGCTGCATATTTTTGCCAGCACCAGAAACTCAGAATGCCCAGAGTTCAGCCAACCATCAAGTGTAACAGCTCTTCCTGGTGTCCTCCGTGTGATAGTGCAGCTCTCACTGGGCCCTGGGCTAGAAACCTCTGGGTTATGAGTCCTTTCTTTTGCTTACTTTTCCTAAGACCAAGCGGTTACTGGGTCTTATAGATTTGACCCCGTCTTGTCCTTCACATGGGTCACTTCCTTTTTACTTCTGATGCTTAGGATGAGGGGGGGCAAACTTTGTGTACCAAGTGCCAGATAGATATTTTAGGTTTTGTAGGGTCATAGGGTCTCTGTTGCAACCACACATCTCTGCCATCATAACTTGAAAGCAGCCATAGACAATATCTAAATGAATGGGCATGACTATGTGCTGGTAACAGTTTATTTACAAAAATGTTCTGCCTGAATAGGGTGGACAGCTGTAGTTTTCTAGCTGTTTCTCTAGGACAGGCTTCTTTATCTTCACAGTTAAAACTTGAATTTGTTTAGGGATTTAGAGGCTGGTTTTTGCAGGCCTACAAGCGTGTAATGCTTTGCAAACTCCCAGCCATTCCACACTGCAAATATTATCTTAGTTGGCCAAGGAACAAATTGCATTTGGAGGGATTAAGAAACTTCTATAAGTCCATCAGGTAATAAGTGGCAGAGCCAGGATTCAAACCCAAGTTTTCTGTCAGAAATCCAATGTTCTGCTCATGGAAATGATCTAAACGACTGACTTCCCATCTTCTGCCTCCATCTGCAACATTTGTCCTTGTAAATGACCACGTCATTTTTCTGAGTTACATCCTGCCTCTGCTCAAAGCCTTCCTGGCTCTCTATTTCTCAGATGGGTACAGGCTCCTTTTCTAGCCTTTGGGACATTCCAAAACAGACTCATTACTGCTTTTTCAACAATACCTGCATGGTAGTCCTGTGGAAATCATCCTCGTCACCCAAGATCTTTTTCCTATACCAAGTTTCCTGTGAAGAATTGTCTGGTCTATCCAACTGTTAGGGCTAGGATTCTCAGGAAAACAATCTTTGAGCCAAGCTCAGCATACAGGATATTCATTAAGGAGTGTCTTTGGGGTTAACACCTGTGGAAGGGAGGGAGTGAGGCAGGAGCTGCTGTGAAGGCTCAACGACAGGTCAAGCAACACATGGGGAGCTCTGGAGCCAGAATTGTCCTGAAGACAACTGAACCAAGATGGCCAATTTTTTATTTCCATATCAATTAGTGAGTGGATGTGGGCTTCTCAGGCAGGGGTGTGGCTTTGGAAAAGGGGGCTCTCTGTAGATGGAATAATCTCTGCCATTTGAAGGCCATATGTCATCAGTACTCCCAGCAGCTGGGGCAATGAGAACTTCATTGAAAACCCATCACCAGTGTCCACCACATCACACATATATTGAATTTCATTGGAACTCTTCAATTCATTATTTCTTAGACAATTTAATATAATTTACTCTGTACTACAGTTTTGTGTACACTTGCATTTCCATATTTCCATACTTCTATGATTCCCTTCTTTGTGAGTTAAAGGAGACCGTATGGAAAGAGTGTGGACTTCAGAGTCAGATATCCCTGGCTTGAATCTAAGCTCTGCCTCCTAATAGCTGTGTGACCCTGGGAAAACTCCTGAACCTGACTGGGCTCCTGTTTCCTAATGCAGAAAATCATAATACCATAGTATCACAGAGTTGCCATGAAAACAGCATGAAAAGGCAAATGCAAAGTGCTTGGCTTGATAGATATTAGTTTCCTCCCTTTTGAGGGAAGAGACTGATTCTGGTGCCTACCAAAGCAATTATCAATTACCATAGTGCCAGAAACATGTAAGTCCCTAGATACATCTTTGTTGAATTGAATCTTTGAAAATTTCTTTCAATTCATTCCCACTACTGGTATGAATTCCACATAGGTAGATGACCTGTCCATGTTGGCTCTAACCTAGAGACTTTGGGAAAAAATGAAAGGAAACAGAATGAGAGGTGGCAGGAAGATAGAGGATCTTTTAAAATTCTTTATATGGCTGTGAGCATCTATGTACGCATGAGACCATTGGGATCACTGGGTAAACATCTCATGAGTGTCTCTCGTTGGAAATCCATCATCTAAAAACCATCCATCTTAAGAACCATAGGGCAGGAACAAAATCACAAAAAATTAACTGGGGCCTTTGTTCTCATAGTTGGCAGTGCTTAATGACAGTCTGGCCCTCTCTTTGAGGCTACAATCTCCTTTGCAGCAAACAGCAGTAAATGTCAACTCTGAAAGCCACCCAGTTTGACAACAAATGATTTAAGCACTAGGGGTGACAAGAAGACCATATTTTATGGAGCCATTGAGCTGGATTTGAGGACTTACATTCTGGCATTTTATATCAGATGGGCAAAAAATGCCTCCAGTAGCAGATGGAAAGTGTCAGCCTGGGTGTGTGTGTGTGTGTGTGTGTGTGTGTGTGTGTGTGTAAAGTCAGCTTGTATCAAAGAATAGAAATGAAAGCTGACTTTCCATATTTCTTTAAAAAGAATTTTGAGCATTCTTATAGTCTATATTCATCTAAATATATAATTCCAGACAGTGATACTATCCTAGTCCAATTAGAAGCTGATCATGATTCTTGGATGCTCTCACTAGTAACTTTCCAAGAAACCCTTGAGTTTGGGAGAATGGAAAAGACTTCACGATTTATCTGAAAACTCATCATTTCAATGGAATATTATAAATGGAATTTTGCAAAAAAAAAAATAGAAGAAGCTTAATAACCCTCTCTCTCTCTCTCCCTTTTTTTAAAAATTTTACTTATTTATTTGACAGAGAGAAACACAGCCAGAGAGGGAACACAAGCAGGGGGAGTGAGAGAGGGAGAAGCAGGCTTCCTGCTGAGCAGGGAGCCCAATGTGGGGCTGGAGCCCGATGTGGGGCTTGATTCCGGGTCACTGGGATCATGACCTGAGCCAAAAGCAGTCGCCTAACCAACTGAGCCACCCAGGCGCCCCAGAACTTCTTTCTTCTTAACTTTGATTACCTTGAACCCAGGGCCACAGCATACGTTTGTAAAGGCTGAATCCATCCCAAGGGGACCCCTTTCTCTGAAAGCTCAGATGTTTTCACTGAAGACAAATATTCTTCGCTAGCTTGGTTTCTCTTTTTTGTGCATAAAAGTTCAAAAAGGTTCTGAGGAAAGTAAGATACCCTATAGGGAAGGGACAGGCGGATGGGTGGGTGTAAGTAGGAAAGAGTGGCATGAAGGGTCCTTGCAGTGTTGGAACTGTTCTATTCTTGACTGTGGTAGTGCCTACACAAGTACGCACAGATGATAGCTTAGAACTTATACACACATATACACACAAATGAGTGCAAGGAAAACAGGAAATCTGAGTAATATCCATGTCAATAATCTGGTTGCGATATTGTTCTATTGTTTTTCAGGAGGTTATCCTTGGGGACAACAGGGAAAAGGGCACAAGGGATCTAATAGTTCTTACAACTGATGTCAATCTACAATTATCTCTGAATAAAAAAGTTTAGCTAAAAAAGTAGATGCTCCAGGGGCCCCTGGCTGGCTCAATTGGTTAAATGTCTGCCTTTAGCTGGAGTTGTGACTTGGGCTCCTGGGATGGAGTCCCATGTGGGGCTCCCTGCTCAGCAGGAAGTCTGCTTCTCCCTCTGTTCCTTCCCCTGCTCGTGTTCTCTCTCTCAAATAAATACATAAAATCTTTAAAAAGTAAAAATTAAAAAAAAATTTTTTTAAGTAGTTGCTCGAGACTCCACCTTTTACAGGGTGGTCTTCTTCCTATTTATGACAGAGTTTTAACTTTCTCAGCTAGTGGAAAAGATGAATGGCTTACCCTGTTTTATTAATAATTACATGACTTGGCCAGGACAGGAGGGAAATTATTCTTGATCACTGTCTGTGTGCATTACAATGACCTTATCTTGAA
Source organism: Spilogale gracilis (assembly GCA_004023965.1). Classification (NCBI taxonomy): domain Eukaryota; kingdom Metazoa; phylum Chordata; class Mammalia; order Carnivora; family Mephitidae; genus Spilogale; species Spilogale gracilis. The sequence goes on from PITA01023790.1 coordinate 4,715, forward strand.
GATTTTTCCATTGACATTTAAGAGGGAATATAAATATGGGTGTGCGTGTTTTAAGCAAGCCCCAAGAGACAGGAGCTTGAGATTACAAATCTTCAGAAGTGTTTTAATAGTCTGTCATACCCAGTTGACAATGTTTTATCAATTATGGAAGCTATTTCCATAATGATAAAATTAATGGTTTAGAAGGAGATGGAGAATTTCTTTGACATCTAAGCACAAAAGTCATCCCAAGGGTTTTGCATATAAATCAAACCCAATGCTCGCTCTCTTAATGAAGAGAACGCATTTCAAGAACAGACTTCAGTTCCAGAAACATCATTAGTGGGGAAGGAAATAATAAAGAAGGTACAGGAAAATGCTCCAGGATGTCAGATAAAAGGCAGTCCAGATTAAGAAAATATTAAATACTAACCAAAATGAAGTCCAATGTCACAGAAAACCCACACCACTCTGGTGACAGTTGGGACTATGGTTTTCATGCTCTTTATATCTTCAATTTGCATAAAGGACTCCAGGAGGCAGAGAGGGACTCCCCCAAAAAGGAGAGTGTGTATTATCTTGTCTCCTTTTCCCCATGCTTTGGTAAGTCCCCACTTAGCCCGTTTTATTTTGTTTCGTTTTGCTTTGTTTGAGAAAAACATTATGGTCACATCAACCATCAGCTCGTCTAAGATAGTACTAAGGAACCAGTTTTTAAATGTTTTTAGTGCACCACGATACTTCCCTCTTCTCACTTCTTCATTCTGCCTCCCTGTCTTCCACCCCTATTGTCTGGCTCAGATTTATTTAGTAACGCTCCACCGTGCTGGAGGAAAATTAAGGATGAGACTCTTTATCCCTTAAATAACTTGGAAGGCAAATATATGAATACACATTAAACAAGTCTGACATAAAATAACATTTTTCATTTCCCCAAGCTATTTCACAGAGGGGTAATATCCCTCACATAGAAGGCACTGAGTGCCCTTGTGCTTCCGTAGTAAAACTGATGGTTTCATTTATTATTGTTAATGCTAGCAAAGAACTTGACCCGTGGGTTCGTCCACATCAACCAAAATTGGAGCCTTTCATTACAAAACCTCAAGAGGCAGAAGCTGACGCCAATAAAAGGCAAATGGCAGATGAGGTTTTTGGTTTCTTTTTCCCCTCTATCTGCCATGTTAGAATCACAAAAAACTTAAATTTTAATCTTTTAAAAAAGATTTTATTTATTTATTTCAGAGAGAGAGAGCACGAGCTGGGGGAGAGGCAGAGGCAGAAGGAGAGAGAGTGAGGTGCCCAACATGCACTCAATCCCAGGACTCTGAGATCATGACCTGAGCTGAAGGCAGAGACTTAATCCAGGCACCCCTTAAAGCTGAAGCTTTGAAGATACTGTTTTCTTTCTTTTTTGAAAATTGTAGGGTTCAACAGGTTGGTTAGGGATCATCTAGGGTCCACTGATCATGGTCAAAGAGTTAGTTCCACAAGGATATTTTGTGAATAAACAATTCCTTCGGAGACTTTGGCCAGAAATCGTTGTATTTGTTTTCTTCTTTTATCTAGCAAATGGGACACTCTGAATTTAAGGCCTTTGAGGACAAGGATCACTTATCTTTGATTGCTTGCTTGCCTGATTGATTTTAAGTAAGCCCCAACATGAGTACTCACGACCCCAAGATCAAGACTGAGCTGAGATCAAGGGTCCGATGCTAAACTGAACCACTCGGGTGTCCTTACCTTTGTATCTTTTATAAGAATGAATCCCAGGTGCCTGGGTGGCTCAGAGGGCTAAGTCTCTGCCATGAACTCAGGGTTCTGGGATCGAGTCCCATGTCGGGCTCTCTGCTCAGCGGGGAGCCTGCTTCCCCCTCGTTCTCTGCCTGCCTCTCTGCCTATTTATGATCCTTCTCTCTGTCAAATAAATAAATAAAATCTTTAAAAAAATGAATCCCAGTGTCTAACCTGGACCTTCTGAATTTCCACCATGTGACTGTTTTTCTCTCTCACTCCTCTCTTTCTCCTGTTCCACTTACTCACCAGATCCTTCAGAGGAGTCTTGTGGCTCCTCGTATCTCAGGATAATGGCCCAATGGCACCAGTGTCACTTTTCAGACCCTGCATCATGTTCTCCTACCTACTTTCACAGCCACACTGGCTTGCCTCTCTTGACCCCTTAAAGCCCCTTGCCACCAGGGAAGGACCTCATCATGTCCTCATGGGAGTCGTCCCTGAGCCTTGACCAGCTCATGCCCTATGAACAGCACTCAGAGTGTGCACCTCTCCTAGAGGCCTCAATCAAGGGGCTATTTCCATCTATTTGTGAGCTTTTAAAAAATTAATTCCAGGCTTCTTCAATTAGACCATAACTTTCTTGGAGGCAGCAATTGTTTCTTCTTTCTTGTTTTGCCATTAAATCTCCAAGACCTAGCATTGTGCCTAGCACATCACGAGTAACTAATAAATGTTGAATAGATTGATGAAGGCATGATGCAAAAATATTTTATTGATGGCCAAGTTTGGGCATGGGTGGGAGTCAAAAGGAAGGGAGTCCAGGAAAGGCCGAGAGAGACAGCAACTATACCATATATTTAAATATGTCACAAAAGCAAAGAAGGACCATGTAATTATATCCCAAACACAAGAGAGTTGTACCATGTGAATCAAACTCACAAAGGTATGCAGATTGATTTGCAGGTCAAAAAAAAAAAAAATGTTTCTTGAGCACCAGCCACTCAGTGGTAGGGCCACAGGAATGGATAAAACACTCTAAGTTCCTGCTTTCAGAGAGCTTGAGTTCTGTATTTGCAAATAATTATTTAATATATAAGCTGGTGCCAGAGCAAGGTAGAAAAATTAAGTAGGATGAGCCCGTATAGAAGGAGCTAATAGGATGGTCAGAAAGGGCCTCTTTAATGGGCAGCGACTTGAATGAGGCCAAGGAAGAGATTTGTGGATCCTGAAGCAACAGCTTTCTGGTCTGAAAGAAGAGCAAGTCCCAAGGTCCTGAGGTAGCAGTGTGCTTGGTAGAGGAACAGTTAAGAAGACAAATGCTTTCTTCAGATGGAGGGTGTTTTGTTTTATTTTGTTTTTGTTTTAAGATTATTTATTTATTTGAGAGAGAGCATGCTAGAGAGTGTGCAAGCATGAACAGGGAGGAGAAGCAGAGGGAGAGGGAGAAGCAGACTCCCAAGGAGCAGGGAGCCCAGTGTGGGACTCCATCCCAGGACCCTGGGATTATGACCTGAGTGGAAGGCAGACACGTAACGATTGAGCCACCCAGGTGCCCTCAGATGTATGTAAGGTTTTAAAATCTTACTGCTCTCTCATTGGTGCTTTCCTTCTGCCTTCCTGGGTAAGTTCTCTTGAGCCTGGTCGGGGAAGGCTCTGCTCCTTTAAGCCTTGAGGAATCTCAGCTTTCCTATGTGAAAGTATCCAGCAATCGAGAGTTTTGAGATTTGGAGGAATTTCAGCTTTCCTACGTGAAAGTATCCAGCAATCGAGACACCTGATTCTGTCTTACCCCTGACGTTATGGGCCACCCACCTTTCTCTTCCAACTATTCTCAGCTCAGGCTTTATGCCTTTCTGAAGCAGTGCCCTTGCTATCTCTTGACCATGACATTCAACCTAGGGCTGCCAGGTTGAGTTGAGCTGGGATCAGGCTCTCCAGGGAAGTCACCCCTTCTCAGAGCTGCTCCCTCAGACTTCACTAGATTGCTGGAGCAGAGCCCTTATGGGTGAGCCATCAGCAACCCTTACCAAGGTGTCATCTGAGAGATTTTCAGGGTTCGTCCTCCAGAGGAAACTTCAATGTCAAGAATGCCAAGTAATTTCCCAAAGCATGCTTCTTGAAAGGTTGTAGAACATATTGGAATGCAGGAGAGCTGGTTGTTTCTGCTCAGTATGTCCCTGATACAGTCCCTACGTTATCAGAATGTTGGCTTGACTAGCAATGTCGTTGTCAGTTTTGTATCTCCTGGGAGAAGAAGTTGCTGCCATCGATGGCTCTGTGGATGGTTCTGGATGGTACACTCGTAGAAAAGGATGTGGAAGATGAAGAGCGTCACCCCTTCCTCAGTGACAATTCTGGAATCTCCTTGGCTGCTTTCTGTCATTCCTCTGAAATGTGACAAATGTTTGCTTTCCTCTTAGGAAGACACTGTTAATCTCAAGGCAGATAAAATAACACGCAGTTTCATGGCAGTTTGGTTTTTAACAAATGGAGCTCAAAATTTCTAAGGGGTGACAGAGAGGGCTGTAACAACAGTGTACATGGAGAAAATCCTATCATTGCCCTAACACGCTGTTAAAGTAAACTCAAATACTGTCAGAAGGAGAAATAATACCACTTTCTTCAAAGCTTGGATAAGGATAGGAGGAATTCTTTTAAACTTTTAAAGGTTATTATAAGATCCAGCTTATAAGCATCAGTTTGACTCTATAGCTGAAAAGTCGGCTTCCGGGTACGTACAGGGTGCAAGAGTGCATTCAGGAACAGCAGGGTTCTCGTGATCTTCCTGCGAGTAATAACGTATATTCCATATATCTGGAATGGTTAGTGATTGTTAGCTATCAAGTTATTGATAGGAAGTGCCTCTAACATTTGTTCAATCTAATAGTTGGTTTTTTTTAACAATAGTTACAGGACTTTACTAACACATCAAACCCATATTTATTAAACAAATGATACATTACACTGCTCTCTATTCCTTTGTTCCTATTTCTATTTTGTCCCATTGAAAGTAAAGTGTTTGGTGATGAAGGGCCTTTATTTGGATGGTTATTTGCTGCTTACTGAAAACAATGATGAAAATCAACGATGGCACATACCTTTTCTGGTGAACACACACAAACACAGATGGAGTGTGTATGCTGGTAATTTAAAGAATAAAAGTTCTACACTTGGCACTCAGATCATGCTTACCTTAACTTATAAAATGAATGACCTGTGCATAAAAACTACAAATGGTTTGAACTTTGTGGTGGCCATTCCTTCTTTTCAGGCTGCCCTCTTCTATGGGCATTCCAATTTCCTTTGGGGGAATTAGGGAATCCCAAGGCCAGTCTCCAGTCTCAGGAGATGTGTGATGTAAGAAGCCATTTGGCTTCAATTTGCCAGGAAAAAAAAAAAATCTCTTTTGCTTTTAGCCAAGAACCCTAACTTAGCTATCCTTTATGAAGAACAAGGAAAATAAGTAAATAAATAGTGGTCATAATTTTAGATATATTTCATAACTGTTAGTTTGATGAAAAGCCACAGATTAATTTTGATCAGTATTCCAAGATGATCAGATGGGAAAGGAACTTTGTATGTATGTCCATTCTACATAGGCACCAAATTATCTTACTCTCAACCGTGACATCTTCTCTTGTTTCTTCTCTATAAATAGCAGATAGGAAGATACCATATCTTACCGTCAATGAACATGGTGACATAAATCGTTTAATAGTCATGCTTCATCTTAAATGCCTTTGGATGAAAAGTGCTTCATTAGAACAGCAGATTATCATTGCTGGCTGCTCACTAGGGTATGGAGAGGAGAGAAATCAATAGTTACCAACTTCCCTGGTCAATAGTGTTTTCTAAATCCCTGTGCAGTCAGACCTGAGTTAATTCATTTTTTAAAATAGAGAGTAATGAGGAAAAAAAAATAGCTTAAAGTAGGAAGTTTCTAACATCAAAAAAGAATTACCTCCCATTTATTCTCCTCCATTGTCGCCTCATTAAAACTCAGCATCCAGGCAGACCTGGTGGTGGCAGGGAATTGTTCCCCCTCCCACCTCACATACTTCAGTTTTGTCACAAGAGTGCCTGCTCCATGGGCTACTGAGATAACGAGCCATTTCCTCCTCATGTTCTTTGTCCAGGATCCATAGAATGCTCGAGGTAAAAGGCACTTTAGAGAGCATTTGGTTGAACCCTGGTATCTATTGGAGGAGAGAACAGGTCATTTGGGTGTGGGAGAGCAGACAGAAGTTTGTATTTCTAGACATACCTTCAATCCTTTCTCCAAAGCCCCTGAATTTCTCCCACAGAAATAGTGGTCAGTGCCGTGCCCACTAAAACCATATTATTTGTTTAATGTTATCAGCAACCTGGTCCAACAGAGCTTTCTGCCGTGATGGAAATTGTCCCTACCGGCCCGGCTAATAGGACTATGTGACTTCACTAGTGTGGCCCATGTGACCGAGAAACGGAATTTTCTTTCACTTTTTATGGTGCAAGCACAAAGAATTCTCCCATACCCTCCTCCCAGCTTCCCTGGGAAGTTGACAATTTACATAATCCCGTTGCAATTGTCACAATGAAGAAATCAACCTTAGTATAATACCGTGACTTAACCTACAAGTTTTATTCAGATTTCACCAGGCTTTCTGCTACTGCCTGTTTTTCTATTCTAGGATCCAGTCTTGGATCCCGCATGATATTTACTCCTTATGTCTTCAAAGACCTAACATTTAGTTTGATTTAATTTAGATTTAAATGGCCACGTGTGGCTAGTGGCTCCTGTAAGGGACAGGGTAGCCACGGAGTGCACAAAACATGCTCACCTCTGTTACCTTTTCTAATTCTCACAGGGACCCAGTGAGGAGCCATTATTACTCTCGAGTTATGGCAGAGGAAACGGGGACCCGGAGAACGTGGCCCTTGCTCTCGTCACATCACTAGTGAGTAGCAAAGTGGTTGAAAGCTCCCAGGGTTTTCTGACCCCAGTGGCATGTGATCTCTACTCCACCACAGCTGCCCCCCCCGCGGTGACACGAGTGACTTCACACTCACAGGAGACTCTGACTTAACATTTATGACTAAGATATGTGGGAAAATCTATATGTCTTAGGACATCTTTTAAAAAGCAAACAGCCCTTTGGAGTGGAAAAGGTCTTGGTATTCTGGAAAAATGGCTCCTCCTCCCCTTGACCTCCAGATAGATGTGGGATCCCAGACCCCTGTCGTGGGACCTCTTCTGTATTTACACTCTCTCCCTAAGTGATCTCATCCTGTTCTATGGCTTTAAATAACATTTATAAACTGATGGGCCCCAAATTTATATCTCCAGGCCAAAGCTTGCCCTGAAACTCCACCTGCTTCCCTCTTGTAGTCATGTGAACAGCTAATGGCATCTCTAACAGAGAATTCTTAACATTGTGCCCTCCCTGAGGTCCCTAGGCTTCTCCAAGCCTTCCCATCTCCGAAACTGGCACCACTACTATTCATGTTCAGTTAGTTCCTCAAGCTGAAAACCTAGACGCTGTTCTTTATTCCTTTCTGTCTTATTCCCATCTGCACCATGCCAGCCATCGGCGGGCTTTGTTCCTTTGACACATACCCATCATCGCCCATCTCCTTCCAGGCCCCACCTTCTCTCACCGAGGCTGCTGCAAGGGCCCCCTACTCATCAGTCTCCATCAAATTTTATCCCTTTTCTCTTTCGAATCATCAAACAGCTTCCCATTGCCCTTCAAATAAAATCCAGCCATTTCAGGATGGCTTAAAAGTCCCTAGATACTCCCCCATCTATCTCTGACTTCATTCTCTAGGTTCTCCACTCATGACATTCCAGCCAAACCAGACTCCTACCAAACTGGAAACCCAAGCCCACCCGATAAGACCTCGTCCCACCTCAGAGTTTTGCAGCTGCTGTTCCCTCTGTCGGGGAGCCCACCTCCAGGTTTTTGCATATGGCTGCTTCCTGTTATTAGCCTACCCACCACCTCCTGATTGAGACCCTTCCTAACTGCCCACTCACTCTCTACCACCATGCTGTTTATTTTCTTCATAGCGGTTATCCATTCTGAAGTGATCTTCTTGCCCTTTTTGTTCCCTTGGTTATCTTCAACTAGAATGTCAGCTCCATAGGACTAGCGACCTTATGTCTCTCAGACACCATCTTTCTAGGACTGTAAATGTTTGATACAATAAGTACTATTGAGGGACAGGAGAGAAAGAAGGCTTACATGTGAATATTTATTGGTTGGGCCCTCAGTCGTAATGAAAATGCATTCTTATTGCCCAGTGAATGGCCCCTTCCTCCAGGGTCAGCCAATAACTGGGTCTGTCTCTCCGGTGGGATCCATAACGTGGTCAGCCACAGCGACCTTGGCCTCACAGTCATAGGGATTACAAAACGACATACCGGAAGTCAAAATACCTTTTTTTAAATAGGCAAGGTGAGGCAAAGCTGCAGGAACCAACAGCTTCCACATCTCAGTGGCTCTACTTACGCAACCCCCCATGCAGGCTGGGTCAGTCTCCAGGGCACCGGTCCACCACAGGCCAGTGCGGGCGTCTACAGTGTTTTGATGCTGTGATGCTGCCATCACAATAAATAGCCTCCTGGTCTCAGTGCAGGCAAAGAGCGAGCTGGGGGTTCACAGTGACAAACTAAACCTGACAGCAGCCCTCCAACCAAGAATGGCCCACGTGGCTGAATCATCACAAGGGGCTTACCATATGGAGGCGTAAATGCCTACTCGATGAGTGGAAAATGTCTCTGCAACAGTCCACCCTTGAACACGCATAAAAACTATAAACCTCTCTCCAAGGGGGTTTGTCTCAGGTCCCATGTAGGGCACCTGGGTGGCTCAGTCGGTTAAGCGTCTGCCTTCAGCTCAGTTTATGATCCCAGGGTCCTGGGATCAAGTTCTGCACCAGGCTCCCTGCTTGGCAGGGAGCCTGCTTCTCCCTCTCGCACTGCCTGCCACTCCCTCTGCTTGTCCTCTCTCTCTCTCTCTCTCTCTCTCTCTCTCTCTCTCTTATGCTCTCTCTCTCAAATAAATAAATACCTTTATAAAAAAAATAATAAAGTCCCATACACCCAGCTCATCGTCCAGAGTCTCAGGGAGAAGTGCTAGGTGTGGCATCTCCATCAGAGCAGCATGAAGCTTATTGCGGCCCAGAGACCCCTGAACTAAAGTGACGTTACCTGCCTTCTCCCACACCCAACACACGAGAGTGCCTCAGGGACCGATAACCACAAAACACACTCCCTTTTGGAAAAGAGAAGATGGTGCAATATAGAGCAGCTCTGCTCAGTCACAGGGTCCAGAGTTCCGCATGACCTTTGGTTCCATGTCTGGAAGTTTCTTCCTTTTTCATTAGTGTCCTTGGTCAAGTATGTACTGAGTGTCAGGGAACACGCTCTAGAGATGCCTTGCTTTCTTAGTCTCAAATAGAGTCTTTCAAACCAACAGCAACTTTTTTACCTTTCTCCTTCCAGTTGATTCCATGAGCCAGCAACGGCACCCATCATTTTGTTGTTATTAAGATGCTTCAGAGAAACAATTTAATCTTTACATCCTTGCTTTCTTGCCTCCACTGTGCTCTGCATCCCAACCTTACAATGCTGTCCACTTTGGGGGAACAGTCAGTCTTTTCCTAGGATTTTACCCTGAGTCTTTTTGTCCAGTGGAAGAATTTCTTGAGCACCACACCCTTAGTCTGACTCTTTTCCCTGAATAGCTTTGGGTCAAATGCTTTCTCAGTATCATCAGGAATCATGAAGTGGTCCCTTGACTAAATTTATCCGGTCTCAAGTCTCTGGAATGTATCTCCTTTCTTTCCTTCTTGTAAAATAGTCAGTTCTTTCTTGAGCTCATCTCTTTCTTCTGACACTTTGCCACCCAGAGTCCACAGCAGCCTCTTCCGTGGAGCTCTAGGCTTCCAATCCTGGGGTCGCCTACATTATTGCAGGCGATGGACTTGCACAACATCTAGTACTATTTTCCCTAAACTGAACACTAGGTTCCTCACTGCCCATGGCCAAACCACCAACGCAGTGCTACGTATTTCCATTCTCGCTACCTCTGTTATTGCAGTACCCCTGGACTAGTGATCTCCCAGATCCCTTTAAACTGTAACGTTCTATGATTCTAAGATTATGCAACTTGGTTTCTCCTAGAGTAAAATCCTATTGCTGGAACACTATTGTTAAGTGTGTGCCTTACACCTGTAAAGAAATCAGTATACAGAGTAAATACTGATATATATTTTCCTCCTACACTTGCTTAAAAAGAGCAGAAGGAGAATAAAGAGGCAGTGGAGTGATCTAAGTTGTAAGTCTTCCATATTTTTTGGTGGGATGGTACCCTGTCCAACTAGGAAAAGGAGAGCAAGAGACAGGGAACAATGGAAAAGGCAGTCGAGTATGATAAGGGAGGGAGGAACAGGGTGCTAAAGAATGTAATTGAGAGGAATAATTCCTATAGTCAAAGAGGGGGCGGGGGGCGAAGGCAGAAAGGACTCCACCGTTGATGGCAGACTTCAGCAAGTGACTCAAGCAAGAAGCAGGGTTGGGAGTTAAAGCTCAGGGTCTTAGAGAGAACTGGTAATGCCAGGCTTCAGTGACTTTCTTTAGGGGTATTTGAAATTCTATTAATCCTGGGCTTTGTAAGAGCCACAGCCCAATCAAGGGGTGGGACTATGATCACAGCAGACACTGGTGGTTTAGTGAGAACAGCAGGGCCCCAGGGCTATTTGACTTTGGGCAAATGATTGACCCTTCTGAGCATCACTTTCTTCATCTGTAAAATGGGGATAATAAAAATAAGATCACACATGTAAACAGCATATAGTTAGCGGGAGCCATTGCTTGGGCTGGTGGTAATAAAGCAGCTGGGCACAATGCTGCCGGGAGGAGGTGGACGTTCTCAGCCTCGTCTGTGCATTACAGAAACCTGGGAGCAATGAACAGTCCAGGCCTAGGAGGCCCCTCACCCACTCATCAGGATTGCTGGGGGCAGGATGCAGGTAATAGTACTCTGATATCTCCCCTGGGGATTCCAGCGTGTGGTCAATGTCAAGAAGCCCAGGTTAAGAGCAACACTTCTGGAGAAAACAGGGATAATGTACTAAAATCAAATGCTTCTAAATGCACTGCATGGTAATTGGGCAAATTTTCAGAGATTTGGTGAAGAACGGTCCACAGGAGTTGTAGAGGCGGAGATAGGGAGCCAGAGGTGTCATCCGTTCAGCCCCTGAGGTGAACTGTGTAAGGCCTAGACCACAGACAGGGAGGAGGAGCAGAGACCGGAGAGATTCTGCAGTGAGCTGATTAATTCAGATTCAGATACCACTGGACATGCAAGGTAAGCAAGAGAGAATCGGGAGTGCCACTTGAGTTCCTGCCGTGGGCCCTTGGACGGACACTTCATGGCATCAGCTAAGGCTTTCCTGATGAGCAACAGATTAGAAGCAAGGGCAAGTTCATCTGATGAATGATGCTCATGGTACACGGAAGCAGCCACACCAGTAGAATATGTGGGCTCAGGAGAGAGGCCCAAGCCTGAGAGGTTGATATGGAATCCCAGTATACAGCTCATCTCTTGAGGAGACAGAATAGCTTCAGACAACAGGGTGAACCACACAGAGCCCTTGAAGACACCTACTTTCCAATCATGAGGATTGGGATGAGAAGAAAATTCTTCCAAAGAAGGTTAAGAAGAAGCAGAGATAAAATCAAGAAAGGGTTCTCACCAAGCCCAGAGGAAGGTGTGAATATCAAGTAGAAAGTAATTCGAAAGCTAAAAAACCATGTCAATAGGATACCCATGAAAGGTACCACTAAATATGGCAATTTTTTTGCAGGCCAATGAGGATTAGAAAAGCTGTTTCAGGACACCAGGCTGTAGAGGGTGAACTTGTAGCATGGAAGGTACTCATTAATCTTCTGTTGGATTGGGCTGCACTGGGTCACTGCCATCGTGGAATAAGCCTTGATTGAGCCTTGAGGCAGGGGTAGGAGATGCTGGAGAAGGAATGAGGTCTTTTATTGGGCTTCTCAGTCTGGCCCTGGAACAGAGGTTCTGCTAATGAATCTAGAGAGAAGACTCCCTTTTCCTAGCCTGGTTGGATTTGCTTTCACCAACATTCTAAGGCTCCGATCCATTATCAGGAAGTGTCAGCCCTTTGCCATATACAGAAACAGTAAGCTCAGGGAAGATGCACTGTGGGGGTGGATGACTCAGGGTGATTGGCAATGGGATAAGTGAGCATTTTTACCTTTCGTGGTGATAGACTGAGTGCCCTCAAGGCAAACACCGCTGTCTGGTTCTCATTGCTCCTCTTCCTCCTATATTTTTGCATAGCTCCAAGCCTGCCACCAGAGTACCCACAACAAAACATTAATTAAAGCTAGCTTCTGGTCCAGGTTTGAATAGTCCAAAGTTGCCACACAGAGCTGGGTGTGTGTGAGAGAGCGTCACAAACTATTATAGCCATCGCTTCTCTCATTCACCCGCCTCACTTAGTAGCAGATACGGAAGCCCAGATTAGGGAAGAAAGTCTATCAGCTCTGTTCTTGGTTGCATTTCCAGAATGCACTGCCTTATGCCTACCACCAATAAGCACTCGGAAAGTGTCTGTTGACTGTTGGGAGGAATTGAGATGGAATCTTCTAGCACTTTGAATTTCCTTAGAACTTCCTCTGATTTAAGCCACATGTGTTGGGTCAGCTGTGGTTCAACCAGACACACAGAACCAATCTATATATTAAAGATTTATTACAAGAAATTGGCTTAAACTATTGTGGGAACTGGCTAATCAAACAGGGAAATTTGGAGGGCAATCAGGAGGAGAGGATCACCGGCAGAGTCAAGCTCTGTGGGCACGGCGGAAGTTCTTGTCCACAGGTGGAATTCCTTCTCTCTGTCTCCCTGGGAAGGTTCAGCCAGGCTTTTATGAGCTTCTAGCTGATTGAGTTGGGCCCACTCAGACTACCCAGTATAATGTCCCTTATTTAGAGTCAACTTATTAATTATTTTAATGACATCTGCCAACTGCCCCCCCCCAACACACATAGCAGCACATCTCGATTAAGGGCTAATGTAAAAACTGGGGGCTTTAGCTTAGCCAAATTGACATAAAAAATACCAACATGTAGGTTTAAGAATAATGTGTTGGAGACCTTGTGGATGAATAAAGAAAATAGGTGTGCATGTGTGCGAGTGTGAGTAGAGAGACACGAAGCTGGTTCTGGAAATCATCGGACCTCCTTGCTCTCCCTTTGGAATCTAGGGTCTCACAAAAGTCAGTTTGGGGAACATCATCGGTGTCTAACATATTGCCGAGGGAAACCGCTAGGCTTTATAGCTTTGACACACTGAGGAAAATCCCAGTCCAATGTTGTAGGTAAGAAAAGCCACCAGAAAACCAGCAGCCCATGGCTCTTTGACCGCCAAAGCCACACCCCTGGACAGTGCCACTGTCTTTTCCTGCAGGGCTGCCCGCGCCGGCTGAATTTCTCCATAGCGGCGCCAGAGGGCGCCCGAGCTGAGGGAAACGCCGCGGGACTCCGGGAGCCGCCAACCAGGTGCTGCTATGCCAGAGACCCGGACTACCCCTTCCCAGGGACACTTAGCGCCCTTATGTGCACATTTTAGGGATGAGCAGACGGGAGCAAAGAGCTAGCAGATTCGATTTCCTTCGTAAGGAGAGGGACGGGGCGTTAGCTGGGGAAGCAGGTGGCGGCCCCGGGACAAGCGAGGAGACATCTCTTGCCTCACTTGTCAAACAGGGGGCCCTTACCTCCTACTCCTGAAGCCCATAGGCAACTTGTCTCTGTAGGAAGGTCCGCTGTTCTGGGAGGAAAGCACCTAGCATCCGCTCCCGCTCCCGAGATCATCTGTGGGTGCACACAGACCCGGCCAGGGCGCCCTGCATCCCAGCTGCTGTAGTTTGCAGGCAGGCCTGCACCAATCTCCCACCACTCAGGCGCCCTTCTCATCAGCAGCCCCACGTCCTAAAAATCAGGGGTTCAAAACAAAAAAAGCAGGTTAATATTATTTTTAATCTTGGGATTAAAAGAATGTTGTTGCAGCTGACTAATATCATCCATCTCTCTTTTCCTCTTCACTCCTTAAAACACAGCATCTTAATGAAATGCTTTTAAAGGCAATATAGATTTTGAGGGAAAGAAAAATCACTAGAGGACTTAAACCGAGGTTTAATGCAATGGCCTTATTAAAAATAGTAATGGGCATGGCTTTTTGCAATTCTCAAAGGTGGGTGGTTACCAAGGACAAATAGAGCAGATCAGACAGTTGGAAATCATAAAGAATGGCTGCTGCACTCATAATTTGCACTCAAAGCACCCATAATTTGCACAATAGGGACATTTAGACACTGAGCAAGACTGAGCAATAAACACATTTCTCACTCAAATATAACGGAGGTCAGAGAGGGAAGCTGTTCTTTTCTTGTCTGATGTAGGCTCCTCCTGGCCTCAGCTTATGCGTGGTTTTGGAAAACTCTGGCAGGAATAAGTGTCTGGGAGAGGTCTCAGTTGTCAAGAAATTCTTACATTTCCTAAGGAAACTCAGCCTAGGTTCATTAAGCCATGTCACAGAGCAAAGAGAATTAAATATTTTTTTAAGACTGTAATTAATCCTGAACTTAAATGTGGGGGAAAGGATCCCACATATGAAAGGCCTGTGAAATTTTTAAAGGAAATGCACAAAAATGTTGTGTTTAAATATCCTCGAATGAGGAAAAATTGAGATTGTCCTCCCCCCGCCCCACATCCATGATTTTTAGCCATCTATTCCCAGACCTGTTCTCATGGAGGACTTCAAGTGAATGAAATAACATCTTTCTGGGAAAGTATTTTTGTATCAGTGAAAGCAAGGAGATTCTTTGAAAGATGTTGCTGATGTATATTTAAGTAAAGCCAACCCTTTTATTTATGCTTTTTTCATTGAAATCATAGACTCACATTAAGGATTTTCTCTCCCTATATAGGCATGAGTGCCATAACTTCCTTTATTTGCAATCAGTATATCCCATGGTTAACAAAGAACTTTTTAAAGAAAAAGTGTGCCCTAATGAATTCAGTTCTTCTTTATATGCATTTTTATATGCACTAAATATATAAGCCTAGTGTGTACCTGGTAAAGTTGGTTTCAGTGGACAGGGTAACCCAGGTAAACCAACACAGAGTCCATAGCACATTATAGGGTACATTTTATTGGGTTTTACCTTCAGGTAAAGACTTCTATTAAGAACGTACAAGAGTTCGCATGCCTAGCCTGCCTTGTTTTACACAGTGCCATATACATAATCTCCTTAAAAATTTTTTAATCAAAGCGTGCTATATTGAATACATTTTATTGGAATCCAGTGGTTAAAAAATATAAAAATTTACAGCTGTAGCAAAGTTTTGATTAGTACTTTCCATTAGCAAGTGTTGTTGAGTAAACCCTCTAACAGTCTATTTGCATTCAGACAAGAACTGACTTAGCAAAACACGTGACGCTTTCAACTGTACAAATATATTATTTCCCATAAATATTCCTAATGAAAGAGGTGGTCTGTTTCAGAGGAAGTTACTGCAATGAAGACTTTTAAATGACCGAAAAGAAAAATTGTTCCCAACCTTGATAAGTACGGGCAGGGAGGCTTGAAGGTTGAGTTATTAGGTGTGGAAAGGCAGAGTCTTGAAAATTTCTCCCACGTACATTTTAAAGTAAACTGCCCTACAGCACGGCAGAAAGCATCTTTCATTGCCATTCTCTCACGTCAGAATCTAACCCTCTCTTCTTCCACCCAAAAAAGTGAACTCAGATACAAAGAAAGGGTGTTTTACTTTAATGAAACGTTTCAAGATGATGAGAGTTTATGCAGGAATTTCTTCACCTGACTATGCTAAAAATGTTTTAAATAAACACAAGAAAGAAAGAAAAGAAAAATATTAAGACTGTTAGACAAAATTGAAACAAAAATTTTTTAGTTCTTAGAATTTTGATTAATTTTCATTGGATGCTGGCTTTGCTATCAATTTGGATTTTATTAGTTAATGAGAAAAGTAAAAATAAGATTCAAGTTTGAAAGGAAATTTTTGTTCCCCTTTTCCCATTTATGATTCTCCAAGTCAAGAAGGGCTCTGTTTCTCTTCAATTGTACGTTTAAATCTGGAATCAAGATGGGAGCACGATAAACCACAAGCTATTTCTTAAGTAACAAGTCAGTGTTCTGTTTTCATAGTGATAGACCTCTGACTTCACACAATGAAGCGTGGAAAAGCCCCATGCATCCGAGTCAGAGGTCTGAACCCAGACTTTTCTAGTACACAATTTCAGCCTCGTCTTAGAGTTGAGTGCAATGAATATCTTCATTTGTATTACTATTGTTATATTTGGGCAAATTCCTAGCTACTGTAATGCTGTGTGTGTGTGTGTCTGAGAGAGAGAGAGAGAGAGAGAGAGAAAGAGAGAGAGAGTTGTCAAGTTTCCCTCGCTGACAGAGCAGGGAAAAGGGAGAGGAGAGGAATCAGGGATGCAGAAAGCCTCCGCTTTGGGACATTATATGTCTTCCTTTTCTGCTGTCTTCTTCACAGTGAATTCAAAGAAGAAGAATATTATTAACAGAAGTAAGTTTCCCCTTCTTTCTTTGTCAGAATTGGTCGGTTATAGAAGACTATTCTGTTTCACTACTGTTCAGATGTGATATTTCTATCCTCTGTTACTCTTTGTGCGTGATACACACACAACTCTTTTTCCCCTCGAAAGTCATCACTGTTGGCTGACAATGAAATCGGAAATAACATCTCATTCTTTGTTGCATCCCACTCTTCTCTCTTTGCAAAATGGATACCTTTCTACAGTGAATGTAATTTAATGACAGTAGCAACGAATACTAATCACAATGCTATGCATGAGAAGGATGTTATACCGTAAGAATACTTTGTGGGAAAATGACATTTCGTTTTGGAGTTGTTTGATTTGATTATGGCGAAGAGAAAATGTTAATGTATTCAAATCAAATAGTAAGCAGTCAAAAGCAAAATATATAAAAGGATCTCAATTTTCAGATGAAATGTACTATATTTGGTCACTACTCATTTAACATTCTGGTGGTTTAAATTTTATTAATTAAATCCCAAATTATGTAACCTGTTAATCTTCTAGGTTAATCAGGAAAAAAATTGAGTGCAAAGCCTGAATAGAATGTAGTCGTATTACTTTTCCATATAAAGAACACTTCTTGGGGCGCCTGGGTGGCTCAGTTGGTTAAGCGACTGCCTTCGGCTCAGGGCATGATCCCGGAGACCCGGGATCGAGTCCCACATCGGACTCCCTGCTCGGCGGGAAGCCTGCTTCTCCCTCTCTCACTCCCCCTGCTTGTGTTCCCTCTCTGGCTGTGTTTCTCTCTGTCAAATAAATAAAATCTTTAAAAAAAAAAAAAAAGAACACTTCTCAATGTTGGTTCCAAGTGGGTTTAACTGAATGACTATGGATAGCCTCCATCGATAAGAAATAGCCTATTTGCATGTAATGAAGGCACTATTATGTGCATTACTATAATATAATATTTAAAAACCCTTGAATTAAGCACCTATACTGTGTCTGGGCCCCCGCAGTGTGGGCTTCCAGAAGGAACAAGAAGGATGGAGTTGAAAGCACAGTCCAGTGGTTTGTTTAGAAAAATCAACCAAGTCTTCATGTAATCCAGTTTACTTGTTGTTTTAAGAATATTTCTTAATAAGTAACTCTCAAAAGATAACTTCCCCTCAGTGACAAAAGACCTTTTACAAATTCTGAACTTGTGGGGTTTGAATTAATAAAACGTTGCTCAAACATTTCCAAAAACCGTTTAGGCTGAGAATTTTAAAAGAGCCTGCATATGTGATCTATTCCCTCTTTTATGCCAGCATTATATCTTGAATGTGCCTTTATCACCTTGACCAATTGTTTCGCACTGTCTTCCCCTTTAGAAGTATCTCTGAGGACCGACAGATTTATAGGCGGCCCAGGACCTTCAGCATTGAACAACAGCGTTAGCTAACACGGTTTCAAATTGTGCTAAAATCCACATTTTAGGGAACAATATTTTAATTGAAAATTTCATCATTTTTAATACAAAGTAAAAGATATCCTGAGTTAAAATAAAGCCATATCATAAAGAAAAGTCTAAAGAAAAAAAATCCATCACAATTCTGCCCAACACCTGGGAATAAGCAGCTGGCATTTGGGCATACATGTTATTTTAACACATTTGTTTAGATACTTTTCTATGCAGATATATGTACCTTTTATTCTATTTTATTTTTAAGATTTTATTTATTTGAGAGAATGAGAGAAAGTGCTAGTGGGAGTGGGAGGGGAGGGGCAGGCAGAGGGAGAGGGAGAAGCAGGCTCTCTGCTGAGCAGGGAGCCCAATGCAGGGGCTCAATCCCAGGGCCCTAAGATCATGACCTGAACCTAAGGCAGACACTTGACTGAGCCACCCAGGCGTCTCTATATGCACCTTTTAAAAACCAAAACCAATACTATACAATCTAACCTACTTTCTCACTTAACGTATGTCATGAGCCTCTTTTGATATGGAGAAATAAAGAAGTCATCACTATTTTAAATGCACTTCAGACTTGGTGATGGACACTGGGGAACGTATGTGTTGTGAGCGGGTGTTGTGTGAGACTGATGAATCACAGACCTGTACCCCTGAAACAAAGAATACATTGTATATTAATTAATTGAATTTAAATTAAAAAATAAGAAAAGAAATGCACTTTAGAGCATTATATTCTACAAATAAAACAAAATGAATTCAATGAACTTTCTGTCATTAACCATTTATGTTATTTTCAGGGTTTGTTAGATGGTGGGTTGGTTGGTATGAAATACCATTTAAAACCAGTGACTTTGTGTTTTGTCTCTCCTCAGAAAGAAGCAGTTTTTAAAACCCCATGCAGACAGTCAAGAGGCCATTTGTGGTCACGTCATTATTCTGCTTTTCCAGATTGTTCCAAGATTTCAAGGATCTTCTCCCTGGAATGTATACTTGTAAAATGAATTCGGTTTCTTTAATGTTCGGAGTGTTAGGGAGAGAAATTATGGAACACATAGGTTCTGCTTACGTTCCTTATAAGTCTGGGAATAAGACGTTCTGCCTGTAGAGAAAGCGATGGCATTCAGCACACTTCTGCCAAATATTCAGAAAATACTGTCAAGTTTAGATTTCGGCAAAACCTCGTATTTGGTACGAGAAAAAAAAATCTCTTTCTGAAATCAATTACCTTGTTATATAGGCAGCATGGACCAAGTTTAAGAAAAGTTAAGAAAAAACTACTCTCTATTGAGAAATGGTACCTAATTAAGACAAGGGACTTTTTAAAAGGATGAATGTTCTTTAGATGTCCAAATCACAAAATTATTGCTTAAGAAATCAGGAAAGCAAAAAGAAAAGTAAATGACTAGACATTTCAGTAACTGCCTTTATTCTTTATTTTATGCCACACAGGACCTTGAAGGAATAACAGAACTGCTTTCCTCAGTTCTATCCTTTCTGCTCATTTCCTGTCACCCAAGATGTGAATTTTCAGTGGTGGTCTCCAGTTTTATTCACATACAGCTGCTAGATCAAAAGACTGACATTATCTAGAAATCTATGAAGTAAAAAGCATCCAAGACCCATTCCCCGGAGAGAGTGTGCTAAGGAGGATACAAAAAAATGTGGGAGCCTGAGTGAGAATCAATCCAAGCTCTTTATTTATTGTATACAGAAGGTTCTAGAATGAACAGGAGTGCTTCTGAGTGTCCCCGAGTGAACATAGATTCAAATGTTGCTATAGAATTTTCTTTTTTCTTTGTCATCTCCATTGATAGACTGAATTAAAACTCTCGGTCCTAATGAAAATCTGGCCTTCTGTGATGGGGGGAGGAGGCAGGGTTCTCTGCCTTGCTGCCTTCTATCTCCATCCTCTCCTGCCAACAGACTACAGACTCCCTGGTATGTAAAGCTGCATTTGGCTTACTATTATGAAAACTATAACTATAGCCCAGGGTTGCCTGAGTAACATCTTCTTCGGTCATATTTTGATAGATCCGTACTGTTTTTCTAACCCCGATGAGGAAGGGTGAGCCTCTTAGGGGAAGTTACTGTTTCTTTCCTGAGATGCTCAGTAAGAACGATCAATGCGGGCCAGGGTGGGGCGAGGGCCCGGCTGAAATCTTGGCGAGAGCCAGTGGGTGGACCCACCTAAAAGCTGACAGAACATGAGGCCCTGGTCCAAGCTACTCCACAGATGTAAGCCGTTGCCTTCCAATTCCAGCTGATCTGGCTTAGTGGATGAAATGGCTTCTTTCCCTTAGGAACTTCCATTCCTGAAATTTCCCTCAAGGGATACGCTGCTTGTGATAACAGTGTGTCAAAGAGGACAGCCTTTTACACCCAGTCCTTGGGTGACCTCAACTTCGGGAAACATACCCCCACAGCCATCTTTGTAGACAGGAGGCTCCTGGGACGGCAAGACCCCTTTCTCGTCTGGGGCGACCACTGTGTGTTCACCACAGAGCTCGGTGACTGGGGTGTGGAGCCTGGCCACACGGTCCCAGGGCTGTGGGGGCTGTGGGGAAGAGCTAATGCTGGGGTCCAAGGCTGCTGCTACACTTCTTTATTATTTCACTGAACTACTGCTGAGTGACAAGGGCTCTGCGTTCTAACAGGCTGGCATCCATGGAACATATTTTTAACATGAATCGCTAAAGAAATAACAAAAATATGAAATGGCTAATTAAAGAGCCATTTCACAAAGGTCCTGCCTGATGACAAGTTTTTTGATCGGTCTAACCGTTTGCTAATTTCCAAGCAGAATGAAATCAGAGTCCATGAATCCAGGACTCCAAGCTGAGCTTGGGGAATGGATGGGGGCAGGGAGAGAAGCAATAAAGCTGAACTCTTGACTATACCTTCCTGCACTCATAATGTTTGAGTGAGTTCATTATATTTTGGAAAGTTCTGGGTGGCACCTCAGGTTTGGGTGGGAGGTGTGGACCCATAGTCACATAGCAAGTGATTCTAGCCTATTCTGGTATTTCTAAGACTAAAATATTCCCTGCTTCATGTAAAACTCAATGTCCTTAGCAGATTTGTTTCTCCTCTTTCATATTAACCACTCAGAAAACTGGCAGGACCAGGCGGCAGTGCAGTGAAATGTTACATTGTTCTCAAGAGATTTTAAAAGCCTTCAAAGCCGTAATCATGCTCTGAGGTCCCGTGAGTGATGGCCACCTAAGTCTTTATTAATCTTTGTGTGAGTATACCCTGTGGAGTTTATAGAAAAGATGAAAAATGAACAAATAGTGTTTTCTCCATTGTTTGGCAGGCTAATACTCAAACTACTCCTTACTTAGAGGTTGGTTTCCTTACGTAGGGAAGGCAACACCCTGGAACCTTCCACAGCTTCCACAAAAGATCTTTTAAGCATTAGAAAGAAACATGAATTGCCGTATTATCTACCCTTGACTTACATAAAGGGAGAAGATCAGTTCCAACATGGGAATGGAAGTACAGAAGCTTGAAACAGAAGAGGGACTTAGGTTCTCTTTTATCTCCATACTTACAGACCAAACCAATGACATCCTAAATCATGTTAGGATTCTACTTCTCTTGACATCATGTAGGACCTCTATGTTTTGGTAAGTGTTCTACTGCATAGACTATCCCCAAATTTAGGGGTTTAAACCAACCATTTATTTTATTCACAATTTTGTGGGTCAGGCATGCAAGAAAGAATCGACTGGGCAGTTCAGCGCTGATCCACATGAAGTCAGCTGGGGCTGCTGGGGTTGGAGATGCTGTCCCAGGTGACTTCATTCATGTATCTGGTACCTCCCTGCTTCTTAGCGTCTTTCCTGCCCCTCCTCTTCCCTTTCCTCCTCCTCCTCCTCTCCCTCTTCTCTCCCTACTATTCCTTCTCTCTCTGTCTCTTTCTCTCTCCCCACGAGTGTGATATCACTTCCCTTAAGGACTGTCCATGTGGCTTGGCCTTTCCCCAGCATGGTGGCATCACAGTAGGCACACTTCATACATGGGGGCTGGCCTCCAAGAGGCGAGAAGTTAAGCAGCCAGGCCAGGGAAGGCCTGTGCCTCCAAGGACCTCATGGCTACCTCCACAGAACTCCACTGGTGAAAGCAGTCATGGGGCCCACCCACATTTAAGGGCTGAAGACACAGAGTCCTCCTCTTCATGGGAAATGGCCAAGGTCACACCGCACAAGGATATGTGAGATGCCGTTGTCATTTCTAGAAACTATCGTCTGTCAGGGTAGGAAACAAAAGCTGACAGCTCTGCTTAAGAACTTTTTGTTGTAAAGACATCACCTATGATGTTTTCATTTTCTACTCTGATATCCAGGGCTACATTTCTGTCTTCAATTTTACTTCCTTAGAATCTGTGTCCACTGGGGATCTCCATGCAGGTCCCCTCCTCTGTGAAGCCCACCGGGCAATCTTCCATGCCTCGTTTAGGGCTCCAGTGCTGGGCTCATCTCTGTCACATCACCTGCCGGCCAGCGCTGGTGCTGCCCATCCATCCTCACCAATGGACTGTGAACTGAGGCAGAAGTTGTGTCTTATTTCTCACCATAATTTCTTTTTTTTTTATTGTTACTAAAATTTTTTTTCCAGTGTTCCAAGATTCATTCCCCATTCCCCACACCCAGTGCTCCACGCTTTAGGTGTCCCCAGTACCCACCACCAGGCTCTCCCATCCCTCCACCCCCCTCCCTCCAAGTCCCTCAGTTTGTTTCTGTGTCCCAAGTCTCTTTGTTTCGTTTCCCTCCCTAGATTACCCTAGTTCCCATTTACTTTCCTTCTCCCACTGTCCTCCAGGTTACCCCTCATGCACCGCAAGTAAGTGAAACCATGTGATACTTGACTTTCTCTTCTTGGCTTATTTCACTCAGCATAATCTCTTCCAGTTCAGTCCATGTTGCTACAAAAGTTGGATATTCATCCTTTCTGATGGAGGCATAGTATTCCATTGTATATATGTA
>PITA01023791.1:0-27468 GCA_004023965.1 Spilogale gracilis
CACCTCAGCTTTACAAAGTGTTTTGGGTGAGGGTTAATTACAGAACCAGTTGGGAACGGCTCCGCAACCGTTACAAGTCCTGGGTTAATAAGGTTCGAGGCGATCGGGCAGCTGGAAGAGGGGCTCCTGGGACTCAGAGCAGGCCCTAATCGGCTCTTGGACTACATTTCCCCGAAGCCTTCACGCCGCGGACGGGTCCTCTGCTGGCGGAAGGGGGATTCTTTTTGAGAGGCGGCCGTAGAGGGAGGGACAGGAGAGCAGGTAAGAGGAACTTTGGCTATTTCTGTTACACGACCCGAATGGAGTAGGGGCCCGTCCTGGGGCCAATGTTGGAACCGAGGGCGAGTGGAATGGCTTTGTTTACCTACGACCTACACGGTCTCCCCCACGGGTTTGGAGATGTGCCGCCAACTGGGCCCGTCCACCTTCTGCAATATTTTGGAGGGGGTGACTCCATAGTGAGGCAACCACGTTCATCCCTAAATCAAAGACCCTAGCTCATTCCCGACAGCACTTTCCAAAAAAGAGTTTGAGAGAGAAACGACGCGGGGCTCGAACCTCCGCGGGCGGTTCAGGGCGATTCTGCGAACCAGAGCGATCCCCCCACTCTCCTTAGCGGCCCGTTGGTTTGTTCCGGCGCCTTTTAAGGGCACCGTGGGGCGAACCGAGCGCTCAGAGCTGCTCCGGCCGCGGCCCTGGGAGCAGGAGGAGCCGCGGTAGGTGTCGAGGGCAGGTGGCGCTGGGGCCTCGGGGCGGGCACCTCGACCGTCCCTCCCTCTTTCCCTCTTTCCCTTCCCCCAGTCCTGCCGCGCGCGCGGCACGGCCTCTCTGGACGCCTCCGCGGGGAGAGCACGGGACCCGGTGGGGGAGGGGTTGGCGGAGTGCTAAGTCCCAGACCCTCTACATTCCCCTGTGTCCTGAGTTCGCTTCCCGCGGCCAGATGATGGAAGCTGGTTGGGAAGAGGCGAAAGACAGCCCCCTTGAGCGAGCCCTCGTGCCTCCTCTAGGGGCTAGCGGATGCCCCATGCCCCACCCCGCAGGGACAGGCAGGGCAACCGAGGGAGAGGTTGAAGACTGGAGGGGGCCTAGCCTTTTGCTTCTTCATCGGGGTGGGGGGAGGGGTGCTCCCCACTTGTCACCCCTATCCCCGCCAGAGCCATATGGAGGAAGAGCAGCCAGGTCCCCACTTACCTGTTCATGCCCCTCTCTGTCTCCCTCATGTTTTTCTTTAGTGTCTCCCAGAGGTGTGGGTCTGGGACCTGGGTCCCCTGGGGATTTGTGACTCTCCTCCCTCTTGGTCTGACTTGATCTTAGGTTATCCAGATTTCAGCACAACCTCAGCACCCCTGAAACCGGAATGTCAGGAGCTTCTGCCATCAGTAGCAGATAGGGTGGGGGTCCAGTCTTTATTTTAGGGGGCTGATGGTGGAGGGAAAGCCTGGATTGAGAGTTGGGCCTGGTGGGGTCGTGGGGAGGGCCTAGCGGCCTGCTGCTCTGTGAAGGCTGAGCCCTGTGCCAGTTGTTAAGCTGAGAAGTTTTAACTTGTTTAGTGAACGTTCAGGGCTGTCTCTGCCCCTCAGATATACAAAATGGAAGGGGAAGGAAGGCGGCAAGAGAGGGTTTCTTACACTTTTTTCTGTGCCTGCCTGAGAAAGAGGAGGCCCCTCGCGGAGCTGGTTTGCCTTCTTTTGTGTCCTGGTTTGATTCCTTATGGCTTCCGTTCTGTTCCCCCTCTCAGCTTGGCCTGTTTTAGGAAACTCAGGCTGAGAGTATCAGTTGCGTGGTGGTAGTTGCATTGTTCCAATTACCGCCGTGTGTGGCCACATCCCAACAATTAAAATGCAGAAAAACACAAAATCACTCTCTTCACTTGATCCCAGAGAGGGCTGGGAGTTTGCTGTTTGGCCAGATGCCTCATGGAAAGCTTGAAAGAGTTTGCTTCACTCCCTGCTCTCCGTGACTGGTCAGCCTGAGGCCTGAGATCTCTGGGGTAAAAGCCCCAAGTTAGGTTCCCCCTCTAGTTGATCTTTTGGGGGCAGAGTTAAGAAACCAAGAACAGAAGTGATAAAAGCTTTAGCTTTTCCCACAAGAACATAGGAAGCCGCTGAAGGGAGCTCTCAGGAAATTGGAACTTCGTTCAGGATGGTAATAATAATTATGCATGAAAATGATAGTTAACTGTAATGATGATTGACTTTCCCACTGCTTCCAAAAAAACTGCAGATACATCTACATGTAGTTCTTTGCTCTTCCTTACCTACCTCACTCCCAGGTGGGAATGCAGTAGAGATGATTCCCTCTTTTTGCAAAAGTAGAAAGTGATCTGCCTCCAAGGTCACAGGAGAGCTGTTTGGGCTTCCCTAGGTGTTCAGGTAAGGGAGGTTGGCATCCAGCCAAATAGAAAAACGAATTGCCGCCTTCATCTTGATATTATCACTTGTGGCATTCGTAGGCTGTGTAGAGCAACAAACAGGAGGGTTTGAGAAACAGCCGTCTATGTGGACTCCTGATTTATACAGGCTGGATGGTATGCTTTTTGCATTTTGATATTTCATGTTAGAATGTACCCGTCACAGATTAATAAGACATTTTTTTTCTGCCCATTTTACACATAGGTTAACTAAGGCCAAGAAAAGTCAAATTTTTCCCAGAACTGTCATAGCAAATTGGAGCAAGACTTAGATTTCCTGAATGTTTGTTGTATCTACTAGAAAATGCTACATACACCCTCTGATGAGCTGTCTGCCTGCTGGTCATTTCTGGGAATAGGCAGAACCATATGGAAACACTAGGTTATCCTCCCCTCCTCCATTGAGCAGGGCCCCTTAGGCAATTGTGTGGGCTTGAAGCCTGTTCTCTGATAGAATTAGTTTGCTTATACTGAAATTGACCATGAGAAGGAGTCTTAATTGATTGAATCCATGGTCTTTGAGTAAGATCAGGTTAAAAACTTAGTTGAATGAAGTCATACAGTTTTGGGTTTTTTTTTTTAAGATTTTATTTATTTGACAGAGAGAAACACAGCCAGAGAGGGAACACAAGCAAGGGAAGTGAAAGAGGGAGAAGCAGGCTTCCTGCCGAGCAGGGAGCCCGATGTGGGACTCAATCCCGGATCTCCGGGATCATGACCTGAGCTGAAGGCAGTCGCTTAACCAATTGAGCCACCCAGGCGCCCCATACAGTTGTTTTTAACATGTATAGAGTAACATAATTGAAAGAATAATGTAATTGGAAAAATCCTGGTACCATTTTATAGGAGAATATATACAATATGTGTTGGAAAACAATAATATATCAAACAAGCTAGGGGAGAACATAAAACCTTGTTCACCTTGGTCTGAAGCAAAAAGTCATTCCTATAACCAGTGCCCTTCCCTGTTCCCTGTTACTATTTCTGTAGCTTAGGAAAAGGATATTTCTCTATTTCTGATTGGAAGATAAAATATTGGGGTAATCAGGATGGAAATAACCATTTGGACATCCCTCTCTAACTTGAGCTGCTTTTAAGTGGTGCAGGTAGGCTGGGTAGATAAAGCATAGCACGAACCAGGTTAAGAGTGGCAAATAGGTTTGAACTTGCTTGTTAACTCCAATTCATTCTGGTTAACTGGAATGCCAGGTTTGGGGTGTTTCTGAGGCTGTGTTTAGGCTTAGCAGGAAAGAGCTGTGATCAATTAATGATGTCTGCCAGAGGCCTGGCAAAGGGATGCTGTGGTATGTGTGCCATGCATTTTCCACCTTTGGGCCAGGTACATCTCTAATATCACTTGGGGCTGGTCCCTCTGTAATTGGCAGACTCAGCAGGCATGACTGGAGAGGGAAGTCCCAATGGTGCTAGAATGGTGCTGCAGTGGCAGAAGACGGCTCACGAGTGAGGTCTGGAAGAACGACAGGGAAGACATCCATCATTTGCTCCAAAGTGTGCAAGTCAAATCCTGGGGAGAATCATGATAACCCTGATCACTGAGCAGCTACAGAAGCAGACTCTGGATGAGCTGAAATGCACACGCTTCAGCATCAGTCTGGTAAAAGACCAGTCTTCCTGCTTCTCTACGACCCCCTCCCCCTTTTTTCTGAGGCTGTTTGTTGCTACTACTTTACCCATGTCCTGTGCCGTATGAGTCGTGGTACTTGTACTGGAAGAGCCTACTGAAGGCTCAAAACCCAGCCCAAAAGGAAGGGGGCAGGTATTCTTCCATTGATAGAGAAGGGACACCAAAACGGGTGGAGAAGGGTTTGAGATGTTGGAAGATATGGATTATTTTACTCACTCACTTTGGGAAGACAAGAAGAAGAGAACATTTAGGAATCCCTCACATCCTGTAGCCCCTGAATTCCAGGGGTGAGCTCAAGAGGGCTTCCTGGAAAATCTGTGTCCTGAACCAGAATCACGATGGATATTCTCTCTCTCTTAGCCTCTGCCTGATCATGCAGACATCTCCAACTGTGGGAACCCTTTCCAGCTTGTGTCTGGTAAGGCATTGTGTGTGTGTCTGTGTGTATGCCCATGCTTCCCTACACACCTTTCTTGCATTGGTTTCCAGTGACCCCGGCTAGCTAACCTACCTCCACAACTTTCCTGCCAGGGTCACCTGCTGATATTGACACTTATCTCCATTTTACTGCACCCGCATGGAAGTTTTTTGTTTAGTTGGCTCTTACTCGAGCCTTGATGGAACTTTTATAATCTGGTTTTATTTATTGGCTTGTTTGTTTATGTTTTTTCCCTCCATTTGATTTTTTTAATAGGTAGTATATTCATGTAGTTCAAAAACTTTAATAAAGAGGTTATAGTGAGAAAAATAGGCTTTCTCCATCTATCTCCCACCATCTCCCTAAAAGCAGCCCTTGTTATTTCTCTGTCTAGCTATCTAGAGTTTGCTTATAGAAATAGAAGCAAGTATAAATGCATATTTTTTATTTCTGCAAAAGGTTGCATACTATATATATATTATTTGCACTTTTTTTGTAAACTTAACTATAAGATAGCCAGAAGATCTTTCATATCAGTGTGTTAATTTGAGTGTTTCTTTGTGGATGGCCAGACACAGAGGAACATGAATAGTCTTGGGGTTTCCCAAACAGAGGTTCCACCATTGCACTCTCTAGGAATTAAAATGATATTTTACCTGCTGGATTACCTGTTATTCCTTGGCAGCCCTAATTCCTGTCTTGGTGCTGGTCCTGCATAGGAAGGGGAAAGACTAGGGAAGAAGAGCATGGGCCTGCTTTTCACAACTTGAGGCTGGTGGGTAGAGGAGCCGAGTAGGATTAGGTGGAGTGAGAGATGAGCAGGGCACACATGCATTTGCTTCTCTGGCATTGGTCTACCTTTGAAAGGGAGTGGCAGGCAGTATATGAGACTATTTTCAATTTCAGGTGGTTCCTCATAATGGAGACAGTATTGTATAGTGGTTAAGAGACCCAGCCTTAGCATCAGACAGACCTGAAGGCCTGGGTTTGAATCCTCCTTTGGTCATTTCATTCCTACATGACTTTAGACAAGTTATTGGACTTCTGTCGTCTGTGAAATGGGTCTAATAATACCTCATGAGGTTTGGGGGAAACCTCACATAAAGTGCTCATTACATGGTGTGGCAAATAGTGAGCCCTTCAAAATATGTTAACTTTCATTAATATTGTTTTTATTATGAATGCTTTTCCAGAAGGTGCTTCCTGGAGGGGCCTGCCCCACTGTTCCTGTGCCGAGTTCCAGGACAGCATCAACCTCAGCTACCACCCCTCAGGCTTGAGCCTGCACCTCAGACCCCCCAGCCCGGGAAGTTCCCCACAGGAGCAGCCCCTTTCCCAAGTCCTAAGCCCTGAGCCCCCAGACCCAGAGAAGCTTCCTGTGCCCCCTGCCCCTCCATCCAAGAGGCACTGCCGCTCACTCTCAGTGCCCGTGGACCTGTCTCGCTGGCAGCCGGTGTGGCGGCCCGCCCCCTCCAAGCTGTGGACTCCCATCAAGCACCGGGGCAGTGGTGGAGGGGGTGGGCCGCAGGTGCCTCACCAGAGCCCCCCAAAGCGGGTCTCCAGCCTCAGGTTCCTCCAAGCTCCCAGTGCCTCTTCTCAGTGTGCCCCGGCCCATAGACCCTACAGTCCCCCTTTCTTCAGCTTGGCCCTGGCCCAAGATTCTTCTCAACCCTGTGCCACCTCCCCCCAGAGTGGCTCCTGGGAGAGTGATGCTGAGTCCCTGTCACCTTGCCCGCCCCAGCGCCGCTTCTCCCTGTCACCCAGCCTGGGCCCACAGGCAAGCCGCTTCTTGCCCTCTGCCCGGAGCTCCCCTGCATCCTCCCCAGAACTGCCCTGGCGACCTCGAGGCCTCCGCAGTCTTCCCCGAAGCCGCTCGCAACCCTGTGATCTGGATGCCCGCAAAGCTGGAGTCAAGCGGCGCCACGAGGAGGACCCCCGGCGGCTTCGGCCCTCTTTGGACTTTGACAAGATGAATCAGGTGGGACCAGTAGGACTAGGGAAGCTTGATTGGGAGGAGGGAGACTATCCTATTCTCCCTGAGAGCTGTCCTCTAGTTCCATGCACTCCTAGAAGGTTCTTTTCTTTTTTTATTTAAAAGAAATGTTTTTTTTAATTTTTAAGTACGCTCCACCAGCATGGAGCCCAACACAGGGCTTGATCTCAGTACTCTTGAGATCAAGGCCTGAGGTGAGATCAAGAGTCAGATGCTTAACTGACTGAGCCACCCAGGCATCCCTGGCAGGTTCTTTGCCGTCTGAGCTTTCGCTAGGATGGTTTACCATCCTGGTTGCACAGGACCATACCCATTTTAGCACTCAAAGTCCATGTTTTGTGTCACTCCATGTCTAGAAAAACTGAGGTGAGACCCATGTTAAATCTTCTAACAGGTATTCCTGATTGTTCTGCTAGGGACATTTTCTCTCCACTCTGAGGATGCATAAGCCATAAAAGTCCCCATCAGCAGTTCCCTGCCCCTTCTTGACCTCAGGGCTCATTTTGCCATTTGTCTTTCACTGATTCCCTTGGGTCTGTGAGGGCTTAAGCAAAACAGGTTGCTGCATCAAATGAGTTTTGACTTGCCAGTGTGAGTACAGCTGTTGTATGCACTTGCCCACTTTTTTTGTACCCTTCCTTTTAGTCCACTGGGTCACAAACCTCTTTGAGAATCTGCATGCTTATTCATAGAGTCATTCCTCCAACTGGTCAGCAGATGTTAGTGAATACCTGCTATGTACCAGGCTGTGACTAGGCACTTGCAATATTGTGAAACATACAGTATGTTTGTATTGTCCACATGAAGCTTATAAATGAGCTCCTAATCTTGAATCTGATAGGAACTATGGGCTCATTTCTCAAAGAATTTGGAGAAATTAAAAATTTTCCAAATGTTTGCAGGTAGTTCACATACTTTGCCCTAAACCCTAGAACTCCTTTTTTTTTTTTTTTTTTAAGATTTTCTTTGTTTATTTGAGAGAGAGAGAGAAAGAGTAAGAGAAAGCGTGAGAGGGGAGAAGGTCAGAGGGAGAAGCAGACTCCCCACGGAGCTGGGAGCCTGATGTGGGACTCGATCCCGGGACTTCAGGATCATGACCTGAGCTGAAGGCAGTGGCTTAAACAACTGAGCCCCAGGCGCCGGCTTTTTTTTTTTCTTAAAGATCTTATTTATTTGTTAGAGCATAGGCAGGGGAGCGGCAGGCAGAGAGAAAGGGAGAAGCAGGCTCCCCACAGAGCAGGGAGCCTGTTGTAGGGCTTGATCCCAGGAATCTGGGATCATGACCTGAGCCTAAGGCAGACACTTAACCAACTGAGCCACCCAGGTGCTCCAAGCCTAGGACTCCAGCCTGCAAGAGTAACCAAGAGGGACATTTGGAAGTACAGCTTGGACCCAGGGTTTTATGGAAGTTGGTATCTTGTTTTGCAATTTTAACTTTGTTGTTTGTTTGACAGAAACCATACTCAGGAGGTCTCTGTCTCCAAGAAGCAGCCCGGGAAGGCAGCAGCATCTCTCCACCGTGGTTCATGGCCTGTAGTCCCCCACCCCTTTCTGCTTCCTGCAGCCCCATTGGGGGTTCCTCCCAGGTGCTGAGTGAAAGCGAAGAGGAGGAGGAGGAGGGGGCCGTGCGGTGGGGGCGGCAGGCACTGAGCAAGAGGACACTGTGCCAGCAGGACTTTGGGGACCTGGACTTGAATCTAATTGAGGAGAACTAAAACTGAGAGGCTACTTCCTGGGGCCACACAGACTGACTCTCTATGGCTACTAACAAGTGTCGAGGCCCCAAGGCCAGGGGCCCAGCCTGGGAATGGGGGTGAGTGGAGGGCTCCGACTCAGGGCAGCCGGAAATCTTCTCGCTCCAGGAAGCTCGACCATGCCAAGAGACTGGCCGGGACAAGATAAACGGAGCTGGTGGCGGGAGGGACAGCCCCAGAGCAGACCCTTCCCATGGCGGCCCTGAGTGTGAGTATCCCTGCCACCGAGAAAGCAATGGGCAGGGAAGGAAGGGGTCTATTGACCCCAGCTCGGGGAATTTCACTAGCCCCTTTGCTTCAAAGGGCACTTGTGTCTTAGAATTTGGCCAGGGTGGGGGGTTCATTCAGCCTCCTCAGAGAAATTGTGTGAGAGTGTGTGCGTGCGTGCGTGGGAGTGTACTTGGGGAAAGGTGTTTGCGTAGCCTTAGGGAAGGAAGGCAGTTGCTCCTTAACAGCAGAGCATCATGATACCCCCAGGATCTTGAATGTTCACGGGATAGCAGGCTTATTCAAGGAGTCGAGAGGAGGGCACCAAGTTTTTGTTTTTTTTTTTTCTCAGTAGCTCTGGAACCAGGCTTACAATCCATAAGTACCACTGGCTCTGCAGAGAATTCTCTTTGGGGTATGGCAGGGTCTTCTAAGTGCTGTGACCCCAGCTAATGGTCTTTTCTTAGCCCATCCCCTTCCCTAGGTAGGTCTAATATTAGAACTGGAGAGGGCTCTTTACATTGATTCTGAGCTGGCCTTTTTCTCTCATCAGATTGCCTAGGCTGTATACAACCTGCCTTTGTCTCTAACTAGATGTAAGCACATGTGGGCAACTGAGGCAGAGGTGCAGGGGGGTCCATCTTCCTCTTTCCCTCTCTACTGATGGGACTTTTACCCCCTCACTCTGAGCTTCGAGGGTCAAGAACATGGAGGGAAGGCTCTGTATTGGTCCCCATCATCTGAGGTTCACCTGCTGCAGAAGTGGCATTCAGTGCCCACTAAAATGGGTAAGCTCAACCCAGCACTGCCTTTAGAAGCAGACTATAGGGAAACTTGTTAGAAGATCCAGGCCTAACCTTTTTTCTGACCTGCTTGAGAAAGCGGAAGGGGTTGTCAGCATTTACCAGTTTGCTTGTCTTCCATTCCTGCCAGGAAATGTTTATTTGCCTCTAATTGGACCTGAGAGACCTCAGGGAGGTTGGGGCTCACTGAAGGGTTGGCTGAGGATGTGTAAAGCAAAGGCTATGAGAAGCAGCTGGGAGTTTGTTGTTGTTGTTGGATTGAATTTCTTTCTTTTTTTTTTTTTTTGGTTTCTAACCCATAACGATCCAGGGCAACAGGTCCCAATGGCTGTGGTGATGGGTTTAATGGCTGCTGGACCCTTGGTAGTCCTGGCATCAATGGAGATAAATAGTGAAACGGCCACCAAATAGTTTGTGAGGCTTTATCCAGCTTTGGTTGACCCTGCACAACTGAATTGGATCTGCCCTTCCAGTTTATTGGAGGAAGGGCATTCTCTTCAATTTCCAGGGTGTCTTAGGATGCAATTCGTCATGTTAGGGAAGAAGACCAAAGCCCACATGTTTTCTTCCTCATGGAATTGAACCTGTCATTTTCTTAGTTTCCCACATGTTGGATAGGAGCATCACTGAGGCTGCAGTCTCCTCACCTCCATTCCTGAGGAGGTAGCCATTTGTTCTTGAGCTCTGGTTCTAGAGATTCTACTCTTCCAGGGCTCTTCCCCTTCTGCTAGTTACCAGGTATTACCAGTGAGCTACCAGGTCTGTAGAGGCCTGAAAGAGGCTTTCTTGAGAATCCAGGGAAACTGGGAGCCCAGGAGTTGCCCATCCTTGGTTTCATCCTTCCCTTGGCTCTTCTCCTCCTTTAGGCCATAATTTCCCTGGTGCCAGCTTCTTTTTCTCTTGGGACATCCTTATCCTTGGGCTCTCTACTCATATTGGCTGTGCTAGCTTCCAGTAGGCCACTGGGAAGGCCAGTAGGATCTCTGCAAGCCCTAAGTTGAAGAAGTGAGAGCAGTAATTCTGCCTTTACTTTGGCTTCCCCAAAGCCCTAGGGGTGTGATCCTTAGGGGAGAGGGTCTACAGTTACCATATTTGAATTCTTTTACTTTAAGATCTGGAAAGTTAAACTAGTTGAAACTGTCATCTTGCTTCCCAGTCTAAGCATCCATGACCCTGGGACAAGCCTTTTCAAGAAGTGGTTCATTTTGCTTTACACAGTAGATCTGTTCCAACAGTTCTGTGTAAGCCAAATGCTATTTTGCGATGCATTTGGACTGCTGACCATTTTAAAAGCAGCCTGTGTGTGATTGCTTCTTTTGTAAAGCAAGCAACCTCCCCCTACTTTAGCTGTTTTGACTATTTGGATTTTCACATATTGGGCTTACCCAGAGTGGAGCACACCTTTATGGGGCTGTGGTTGACGCTGGGTAGACATCTGCATCTGTGTTGTGTGTGTGGTGTGGCTGACCAGTAGGTGAGTATTCCTGCGTGTGTGAGTGAAGCCACTCCCAGGCTGGTGCTCTCCTCCTGTGCCCGGTGACTGCCCAGTGGCAGCTCCAGCTGCCCTTCACTCCCACCTGCTGCCAAAGTCCCTGTGCTAATGGGATTACAAATACAAAAAGTGGAAAAAAAATTTTTTTCGTAAACTTTGTTTTATATTAAAAAAAAATCCATTAAGTCTGTGTGTGTTAAACATGAGGTCCTACCTCTGTGGCTGTGTTTGAAAAATAAAGTTTTATTAGAATAATTCATTTTCCCAAGCAATCTTGTGTACTACAGTGTCTTCTTCCCTTCACAAAGAAAGGCAAGGAGGAAGCAGGGAGAAGGCCACCTAACTCTTAACAGCCCCTTCCTCTAGGGCATGGCTGAACCGTTACCCTTCAAGGGCAATATCTGGTCCCTAGGCCCTTCAAGGCATGGCAGTAAAATCCTGTGGCCCAGGCTTTTGTTAGACCTTGGTTATTTCTGGCAGTCTGATTTGGTCTTTGTTTCCCTGGTATCTATCTCTTCCCTGTGGTCACTCATCCAGCAAGTTGAAGTCAAGTATACAGTATAGCTCCCTGAAAAATGTTTGATGGTCCAGTTGGGAACTTGTCTAGATTGGTTTGTAGGCTTTAGGAAGTAGAGAGAAAGCAGGCTGAGAGACTGACTGGAAATCTTTTTTAAAGAGTTTCATATCTTATACCCTAGAGAGATGGATACCCTAGTCATCAGAATTCAAATTCCAAAGACCTAAGCAATTTCTCCATTGCAAAAATTATCCTAACAGCAGAGCTTCTCTTTTGCCCTAGAAGTTGTTATTTTCCATAATGCTTCAGTTTGGGTTCTTCTTGTGTTAGGGAAGCTGTGTGGTTCATTCTCTTTAGACATTGCTATTCCACCCTTTTCCCTGTGTTAGCATTCTTCCAGTTTGTGTGGGTGAAATGTAGTTGCTTAGAGATCCAGGCAGGAGCCTCTGTCCCTGAGGCATAGCCTTTCTTTACCAGTTGTGGTGCTGACTTGCCAGGCGCAAGAAGAGTCAAGTTGCTTAGCCTCCGTCCCAGTTTCCTGCTTCAAATTTGCAGCACTCATCATTGAATACCAATGAAGCGTGCAGGAGAACAGGATTGGCTTTATACCGTGGAGCAGGAACCTTAGAGGGGATGAAAGTACCCTCCAAAAAGAGGGACTGTTTTCACCTGCCCCACAAACAAAGAAGGGGCTTTGAGGAGGTTGGGTCTTTGGCATGTAGTTAAAGAAGGCTCAGTATTCGTTTTTCTTAAAACTGCTGTTTCATTTCACCTACTGTTTGAGCAAGGGTAAAGTTTGAACAACTAAAGCGACTGCTTTTTTTCCTTTATGTTCATTCCATTGTTGTTAGATTTTTATACTGTTTCTTTTCCGTGAGACGAAGTGAGATTCCATTTTCCATTCCTGAAGTCCTGCTCGTATAGGAAAGAATGTAAACTCCATGAGGACAAGGGTTTTATTCAGTGTTGCATCCCAGCACATTGAAAAGTTACTGGCACATGAAAGGGCCTGCCATATTTGTTGAATGAATTTCTCATCTTAGCCTTCCCATCCCTGAACTTAGGCACATTTTTGTCTCTGGTGCTGAGAAGCCAGCTATGAACAGTGGAGCAGTAATTAGAGCTCCATGCAGGAGAAAATCCCAACAGTGAATTTTGGTAGAAAACCTGCAAGATAGCCAGCTAGGTCTTAGAATTCACCCTTGTTCTCCTCTTACCAGCTGTAATTTGTGGGCCATGTGCTTTAAAAGATGTGTGTTGGCCCAGGAAAGCATTCTGACTCAGGCTTCAGGTTGGCTTATGGGAGATGGAAGTTCCAAGGAATAGGGAGAGAAGAAGTTCAAGGAAATGTTTCTTTGGTGCTCCACAGGATTAATTCTAGAATGACTTCCCAAGAGTTTTCTTGTGGTTACTTTTTCTAAAGTCAGTAGTTGCTGCCCACTCCCTCTTGGAGCCCCAGACCTTTGCTGCAAGAAGAGTATGCCAAGGGTAAAGAAAAGGTATGGACAGGAGTTAACTGGGTAGGCACATAAGTCTTAGAGAAATAACTACTGCTCATTCTGTCTGTAGGGCAGATCATTGAAAGAAATGGTCACTTTTAGGATAACAATCAAGGATTGTTTCTAGACCCTTTTTCTTTCTGGTTTGTTTCTACTTCCATATATACTCATTCTGCATCCATAAAACTATGCAACCTGTGCTAATCTGATACTATCAATGGTAATGATTGAGGTTTCCCAGTGCCTGGGTTTCCCAATGCCTGGTGTGCAAGACCATCTAAGCCAAAATTTCAGTATCTCTCCTTCTCTACCTACCCTTTTTCTATCAGGAGCTATCAATCTTCCACACCTATGTTAAATGAATTGAGATAGGAGTGGTGGGATTTTCTTTGCCTCCACTCCCACTGCTCTCATGGTAAGATGATGTGCTATTGAACCAGAGAAGAGAACCTCTTTATTGCTGGTCTCATTCCAATTCCCTTCAAAGTTTAACTGAGAAACACCTGTACTTAATAATGTTGGCCGATTTGGAAAGGGAAGAAGTTCCATGGCTTTAAGTCAAAATACAAGGATTTTGGAAGCACGTTGGCCTTCACCCAGTGGAAAGAGTGATGTTGTAACATGCACTGGATGCAGCACATGGGTCAGTTGGAAAGGAACTCATGAGGTACTGGTAGTATAGAATAGGATGGTACTATGTTACGGGCCTGTGAGAAGAAAGATGTTGTGTCCCATGGACCAATGGGGAGAGTTTCCTAAGAGATAGTGATAGGAATGGTAGGGCCTATTTTCAGGATATGAAATCAATAGGTGTTGGGGCACTAACTGCTTAGCTCAAACACCAACTGTAAGTACCTTGTCCCTCAAGCCCCGCCTCCCCATAAAAGTCTCTGGTGTCCGAGGCGGGTAAGCTAAAGCCTTCTCACATATGGTAGCCCCCCAGAAGGAAGTTTGGGACCAGGATGGTGTCATGGAAGACTGAGGGACCCGCCCACTTCCCCACCCCGGCCAAAGCTGCAATTCCCCTCCCTGTCGCAGGGGGCACTGCAGGCCCCAGGGAGGTTGGAGCGGAGCGCTGCAAGGGGCCGGGAGCTGCCGCCCCGCTCCCGAGCGCGGGGGGCGCTGTGCGGGGCCCGGGCTGCGGCTCCGCTCCCGGCCACGGGGGGCGCTGCGCGGCGCCGGTGGTTGGTGGTGGCTGTTGGGGGGGGGGTGGGGGGGAGCCGCGGCCGCGGGTGGTGCGGAGGGAGGCCTTGCGGGCGGATCGGGAGCTCAGCGGCAGAGGTGGTGGGAGGCGGCGGGCGGGAGCGCGGGTCTGGCCGGCCCTGGCGATGGCGGACGCGGCGGCCTCCCCGGTGGGCAAGCGGCTGCTGCTTCTGTTCGCGGATACCGCGGCCTCGGCCTCGGCCTCGGTCCCCGCGGCGGCGGCGGCGGCGGCGGCGGGCGGAGATCCGGGGCCTGCGCTGCGCACTCGGGCCTGGCGGGCCGGTACGGTGCGGGCCATGAGCGGGGCGGTGCCCCAGGACCTAGCGGTGAGTGGCGGCGGAGACGGGCACTTGAGGCCGGGGCTGCGAGGCCTGCGGGCGGCCTCCCCGGGGGCCATTGTGAGGGGGCGGTGGGGTGGGGGTGACCCAGTTCCGTGCCCCCAGATCTCCTTAGCGCCCCCCACCGGCTCAGCACCCCGAGCTCTGGCCAGCATGGCTTCCGCGTCGGGGTGCTTGCCCCGGTTTCCCGCGGGGGGCGGCCAGGGCGCCTGGAGCTGCCGCCTCCACCCGGGAGGCCCCGCCTCCTGAGGGACCCCTTTCTCAGCGTCCCCCGCCCCAAACACGCCTTGGGAGCAGGCTCCCAAACCCTGGGTGCCCGGGCCCCTCAGAGTTCGGCTCGTGCGGTCGCTGCCTCCTGAAAGACGCGGACCTGTAGTTTCCAGCCTCCCTGGAAACCTGCGCCCTGTTCCCTTCCTCCCTGAACCCCGAGCGGGGCGGGAATGTGGGCAGTTGTGGGAGGCACAGAGACTGCAGTTGGAGCTGCTTGGGGCTTTTTTATCTGGCGGTTACTTCCTTCTTGTCTGAGCCGAGCCGGGCCTGGCCTGGCGGTCTCCGAAAGGCCAGCTCTTGGGATTCTCTTCGGGTTCCTTTCTTTTTGAGCTTCTGGATGACAGGAGCTGCAGTTGTGGCTGTTTTTGATAAGTTTGAGATGTGCGTTGGCAGCCGAATGGGGCTGCTAGGTGGTGCTTTTTTTGCTCCCAGCTCGGCTACTCCCTCAACCCTGGGAAAGGTTTTGTTTTGAAACTTTGTATTGGAGTTTGGGCTCTTTAGAGTACTTGCCTTGGCATATTTTGTAATTAAAGTTCAGTAAAATAGAACTTAACTAGTATTGGGGATCATGTGATATTTTTGTTAATGTGGCGGCAAAATATTGGGTTTGAGCTTTGGCAAGCCCCTTTAGTTCCTCATTCTGATAGCGGCTCTAGCTTCTGTTAAAATGCTCTTAAAATAGGGAAATTCTTTTGGAATGTAAGGCAGAAGGTATATTTTCTTGATGAATTTGCTCCTGCAGGTATTGTATTGACTATAAAAATTGGAATGATTTGGGGGGATTTGATGCTAATATTGTAGGTTATTCATTTTTCTATCTATTGATTAGTGGTGTTAGGCTTTTCCCTGTTCCCCTTACCAAGCTTTATGGGTTGTTTGGCTTATGGCTGGCTTAGCCTTGCTTCTGCTACTTGAGTTCACATTCTTTGATCTTTTCTCCATGCTAAATAAGAAAAGGCTGCTTGGGCATTTGTGAGGCTTCAGTGGGGCGAATTTGTAAAAAAAAGATATCAGGAATATAAGGGGATTTGGATTTACATTCCACCGTGTTTTCTTCAAAAGACTGCTTTCTAGGTTGGGGTGGGGGAGAGTCTCTCTGAGAGTCACTAATTCACCCCCGTAAATGTAAAACGTAATGGAGATCCGCCATTATATGCATACTTTGACCTAAGGCCTATCCTGCCCTAGCTTTTCAGTCGGAATTTTATTCTAGTTGTTTCCTCCATCAGATGAATTGCTAATGAGCTCTGCACCTGAAATGGCTACCCATTCACTTTGTTGTTTGCTGGGCTCCCTAAGGGCAGAGGTTTTTGAAGCTTCCTGAAATACTGGACACCTACTAAGCTAAATACTGAATAATTTTACCACTGGGCTCATTGAATTGGTTTCTCAAACCAAGTAAAAAGTTGCAGTGATTCTTGGAAATTAAAGCCAGGCTTATGTTAGAATTGTTGAGGTCTTGCATGGAGCTGTATACATATAGAAGCAGCAAGGGCAGATTAGGGCTTTGAGAATAAACAAGCTTGTCCTGTATATTTATCAAGGGACAAAGATGAGAAAACAACCACAACAAAACTCAGAGCCTTTAGAATTTTTCACCAGTTTGAAAAATTGCTCAAGAATTGCAGTTGCTATGTTGAGGTTCTATTAATGACAATGACTAGTCTAGGATGAGAACTAGCCGTTTGTTTTTCTTTTTCATTAAAGAGATTTCCTTTGGACCCTAGACATGTGGGCCTTTCCAATTTGCACCACACACCGTAGTAAACACTGCCGTCTTCCAATCAAAAGTGTTCTTCCTGTACTCAAGGGTGGAGTTTTCAAGCAGCGGGCCTGTGATTGGGCAGATTTTCATTCAGTTAGTTTAAGATGTTTTCAGGCATGCTTGGTTTTGAGTAATGCATAGCAGGGCGCCCCCTGTTAAGGATGAGTAATTGAGGGTTGGATGAATGAGTTTCTGAAGTGATTGAAAACACTTCTCAGTTTTAGGCTCTATTAATACTCTCTTGCTAAATACTTTTTAATCCTGAAATGTTTCAAAATGTAACCCTGCTCCATTTAATGAACACTTTTCTGGAAAACAATACCAAAGCCATGCATTACCTTAACATGAAATATGTAAAAGAAAAGCCAGGATCCTGTTGATAGAGAGTTTTCTTGGTAAGGGTTTGATACTGAGCATCTTCATCAAAACTATGCTAACAAGTAACGACTGCGATTTTTAGATGTAATAGGGAAAAAATTCCCCCTGCATGGAATAGTAGCTTTATTTGTATTTCTAAATAGGCATGCTTTTTAAAAAATAGTCTTGTTGCAAGATTAGTTTAATGGATTTT
The DNA here is from genome assembly GCA_004023965.1 of Spilogale gracilis. NCBI lineage: Eukaryota > Metazoa > Chordata > Mammalia > Carnivora > Mephitidae > Spilogale > Spilogale gracilis. Next base: position 16,886 of record PITA01023791.1, read on the forward strand.
TATGCATTTATTTCTGACTCTTAAGTCTGTCTTCTTTGTGTTCTAAGTCATTATTGGCTCATATGACTTGCAGAGACATTGGGCCTTCATATATGTAGGGAATGGTAGCTGAAACACACAGACCAAAAAAACATGGGTTTTCCTTCCCGTTTTTTTTTTTTTTTTTTTTTTTTTGGTTAAAAAGCAAGACTTCTAGTTTGTGAAATGTCAAACAACCAAAAGTTTACTCAGAAGTCAACAGTCTAACTTTCACAGGCTTCCACTTGCAAAAGAAGGCTTTGTTCATCTTTCTTAATAATACAAAAAACATAAAAATATTTATATACAAAGGGTTGCTGTTTTTTTATCAAATGGTATCATGGTATCACACTGCACAATATCTGCAGCTCCCCCCCTTTTTAAGTAAGGCCTATTTTTTTTTTTAAGATTTTATTTATTTATTTTTTAAAGATTTTATTTATTTGACAGAGAGAAACAAACAAAGCCAGAGAAGGAACACAAGCAGGGGGAGTGAGAGAGGGAGAAGCAGGCTTCCCGCCGAGCAGGGAACCCGAAGCGGGACTCTATCCCAGGTCTCTGGGATCATGACCTGAGCCGAAGGCCGTCGCTTAACCAATTGAGCCACCCAGGCACCCTCTAAGATTTTATTTTATTTTTATTTTTTTTTTTTAAAGATTTTATTTATTTATTTGACAGCGAGAAACACAGCCAGAGAGGGAACACAAGCAGGGGGAGTGAGAGAAGGAGCAGCAGGCTTCCCGCCGAGCAGGCAGCCCGATGTGGGGCTTGATCCCGGGTCTCCGGGATCATGACCCGAGCCGAAGGCAGTCGCTTAACCAACTGAGCCACCCAGGCGCCGCTAAGATTTTATTTTTAAGTAATTTCTATATCCAATATAGTGCTCTAGACTTAAAACCCTTGAGATCAAGAGTTGCAGGCTGTACCACACAAACCAGCCAGGTGCCCCTCTCTTTATTTCCATTCAATATTATACCATGAGCATCGATACCTATAGATCTTACTCGTCCTTTTAGGTAACTACGTTGTATTTCATAGAATGGATGTACCATCATTTGTTCAGTCATTCCTACTTACACTGTTCAAGTTATTGAAAAAAATTTTTGGTACTACAAATAATGCTGTGGTTAATAAACTTGGGCATATATTTTGTGTAATCATGGTTTTATTGCTGTAGTTTAGAGATTGAGGAGTGAGTTAGGAGCTCTAGGAGTATATGTATCTTTTATTTTATTGGGTAATGCCAGGTTATTTTCCAGTTTGATGACAGCATTTCATAATCCCACAGCAGTACATGTGTTCAGTACTGCTTTCCCTTTTTACCTTTGCCATCATCAGTCTTTTTCATTTTTGGTAATCCAATGGATGAAGAAAATACAGCATTTTGATGACTGCTAGTCTTTTTCCATGTTTACTGGCTATTTGGATTTTTTTAATGAGTTATATGCCTATCTTTTGTCCATTTGAAAAAAAAACAGGAGTTATCTTACTGCTCTCTGTACAAGTTCTGTGTATTTTCAGGATATGAACCCCTTCACTTCACAAGTGTGTTGCAATTATTTTCTCTTTTTTGTCTTTTGACTTGATGAGTTGTTTTGCCATCCAGAAAAGCAAAGTGTTTATATCATCAGATTGCTTGGACTTTTCTTAATGGCTTCTGGGTTACTTGCTTGAGGATAGCTCCCCTATCTTGAGCCTATATAAATGTTGAGTTTTTCTTTATTTTTACCTTGAGATCTTTGGTCCTCCTGGAATATTTTTGCAAAAGGCATGTGAGGTGGGGGATCTGACTTGCTTCCTACTGAGTAACCAATGGTGGCAGCACCAATTTTACTAAGTAAACTGCCCTTTTCTTGCTGTTTTATAGAATTAAATGATGCCTTTAGTAGCACTGATTTGTTTTGAATGTGTATTTTACCTATCAGAACTTCCAGAACTTGGAATAGGAATGAAAGCTTATCTGCCTTATTTTTTTATCCCTCAATCTTTCATCTTTATCTGGCGGAAAGGTGAACTCTAAAGTACTCCTTTCCTTTGATTCCAGATAATGTAATAATTATAGCAGTGTCCAGGCCAGTACCATGTTTCTTCTATCTGGGAGTCTTCCAAGAAGAATGAAAGCTTATCTGTATCTGCCTTATTTTTTTTATGTCCTCCTACCTTTCCTCCTTGTCTTAGGTTAGGTGGACTTTAAAATACCTCCCTACTTTGTTTGTAGGTAATGTAATGATTATAATCAGGTCCAGGACAGTACCATATTTCCAGTCCACAGTCTCAATCTGTGTTCACACAAACCTAGAACTCCAGCCCTAATTGAAATGGGAGTTTATGGATTTTAATGATTATCCCTAAGTGTCCTTTTCTTATAATTCCAGAAGTTCAGTAAAAATCTGCATGATAGGGGCGCCTGGGTGGCTCAGTTGGTTAGGCGACTGCCTTCGGCTCAGGTCATGATCCCAGAGACCCAGGATCGAGTCCCACATCGGGCTCCCTGCTTGGCGGGAAGCCTGCTTCTCCCTCTCTCACTCCCCCTGCTTGTGTTCCCTCTCTGGCTATGTTTCTCTCTGTCAAATAAATAAAATCTTTTTTTTTTTTTTAAATCTGCATGATAGATGATATGCTGTTTATTAAAGTAAATAGAATATGGTTTTGTGGATCAGTGTAAAGTTTAGAGAACTTAAAATAAAAGTGAAATTATACACACGAATATGTAGTTAGAGGCCCTCTAACCGCACATTTCATCTTAATTCTCTTAGAGCAGGAGGTCTGTTTTTGAGACATTGAGCTGTCTTTTGTTTTTCAGGCACTCAGGTGCTTCATATTGTTGTTTTTTTTTTTAAGTTTGTCTTGTGTATATAATTGTTACCAGTTGTGTCTTACTTTGTGTTTGCATTCTGTCTATTTTAGACGTGTGTAGTATATCCACCAGTGATCACATACACTGGTCATTTTGTCCATCCAGCATCCTCTCCCTTTATGACCCAATCAGATCTTTCCTCTTAATTACCCATTTATTTCTAAGAGTTCCTCCTCATTCCCCACCACCAAGGGCTCATTCCCTCCTTCAATGCTCACTTGCTGAGTTCTCATTTCCAGCTTGTTATAGTTGATTTGGTTCTCCTCCCTTCCCCTAAATGGTGGGTAAGTAACGTGGCCTTTTCTGTTGTTAGTGATTTTCTCAACAGCTGGAGTTGATTCCTGTAGGCTTTGCTTGCACAAGGCCTGGGGGATACAACACCTGTTGCTGCTTCTCAGTTTTCCACTGCCTTTGACAGGTTGGTGGTTTTAAGCCCTCCCTACCCCAACTGCCAAAGTGTCTTTTACCCTTGTTCTGTAGATGAGTAAAACCTGCCTGATTATTCAGTAGTGACTCATATAGTATGACCTCTCTGTTTTGCAAGGGCAAAAACTCCATTTTTGTGTGTGTGTTCAGGGATAATCAGGCTCTAGGGAACTGAATCTCACTAACCAAACTCTCTGGAGACTGATTTGTAAATCATCATATAAGGTTATTAATTTACAGTGGGAGATATACCTATCCAGAGAGCTGCACAGAGCCCCCTCCTGATCTACTCAAGAGACCAAATTACAGATAAGAAGGACCTTTGGTGTGCAAAGAATCAAATGAGGGATTTGATTCCCTGATTCCTTTATTCAGTGATCTTGCATTTTCTTAAAACTTTATGGCATCTACTGGCTTGTTTCCCCTTTGCTTTTTTTTTTTTTTTTTTTTAAGATTTTATTTATTTGACAGAGAGAAACACAGCCAGAGAGGGAACACAAGCAGGGGGAGTGAGAGAGGGAGAAGCAGGCTTCCTGCCGAGCAGGGAGCCCGATTTGGGGCTCGATCCCTGGTCTCCCGGATCATGACCTGAGCCGAAGGCAGTCGCTTAACCAACTGAGCCACCCAGGCTCCCCTCCCCTTTGCTTTTAATGTTAACCATTGAAATCCTATAGGGAGAAGAGAAAGCCTGTTCATTCCAGGTTCTGCCACCTCTGTAAAGCCTTTCTGAATCCCCAACATGCTATTTTTTTTTCTTTGCTTCTTTAGTACTTTGTTATATGCCTCTTTTGGAATATTAATCACAGTTTTTCTTCTTACAGATACTTAACAAGATATATAGCTTATCTCCCCTACTAAATTGTAAGTTCAGTCAGGAACAAAACATGCATTTTTCTGTTACTCTTTTAAGAGGCCTTCTCTGACTACCATATCTTAAAAAGAATACTTAGAAGCTGGTATTAGATTGTTAACTTTCACATCTGATTTATTACGGTATTTCTACTCTGTGGCTTCCTGTTATAAGGTGTTTATAATTGATCTTTAATTTTTTTGTCACATATTTCTGTTGATATGGGCTCAGTACTAATTTTTTTGTCTTGAGGTTATTGGAATCTTACTTGGGACTCCAGTTCCAGGTCCATTGTCCCCTGGTTTTTGTGACTTACATCTGGCTTGTTAGATTAGAAGCATTAAATGTTTTATTTTTGTGATTCTCAGGTAACGCATGCCTGTGATACAAAATGAAGAAATTATTTTGATGCTAATTTAAAAAGTATCTTCTGTATGTCACAGCCGATTAGAAAGTGCTGTTTATGTTTTGATACATTCTCACTTAACCACTTTTTTAGAATTGTTAAAAGTCGAATTCATATTGTATTTTCAATTTTGTGTTTTGCTTTTTTTCTTAATGTAGGAATTTACCTATGTTACTGAAAACTTTTGTATGTGGGTGGTTTTAATTTTCTTGGTGCTTTTATTTATTTTCCATGGGTAACATGTATTGTTCTCTTAACTGAAAGGAAAACAATAAAATGCTGTCTAAGAAAAATGTTAAAAGTTTTATTGGCTGGGGGTGCCTGGGTGGCTCAGTGGGTTAAAACCTTTGCCTTCAGCTCAGGTCATGATCTCAGGGTCCTGGGATCCAGGCCCACATCTGGCTCTCTGCTCAGCGGGGAGCCTGTTTCCTCTTCTCTGCCTGCCTCTCTGCCTAGTTGTGATCTCTCTCTCTGTCAAATAAATAAATAAAATCTTTTTAAAAAAAAAGTTTATTGGCTGGATAATTTATTTAACTGTTCCTTTTTCATTGAATATTGAAATCGTTTCAGATTTTAGGCTTTATCAGTTAATGCTGTGATGAACATTTTTGTGAGTAAAGCCTATCCTGTGTTTAGGGTTATTTCCTAGGATTATTGCCAAGAGTATTATTATGGAGACACTGAGTGTGCACATACTTAAGATTCTTGATAGATAACTTTTTTTTTTTTTTAGTATCATACCAGTTTATAATCAGACCAGTAGTGTGAGTTTCTGAAGGAATGTAAGTTTATCAGGAGCCCAAAGTCTGCTAAGCCTTTTATGCTTTTATTTCATTTAATCCATAGACAATCCTTTGAGATACTTATTGTCCCTATTTATAGGCAAAGGAAGTGAGGCGCAAAAAGGCTGGGTTACACAGATAAGAAATGAGGAAGTTGGGACACAAACCCAAACCTTTGTGATTCCACAGGCCCTAAAAGCACTACATACGTATATGCTTGAGTTTTTATTCTGATTATCCCTATGATACTCAAGTACTTAACATTTAATTTATTGTGGATGTTAGAAAAAAGGGGGGGGCAGTTTGAGATGGTGAATAAGGTTAATTGTTAGGAAGCTATCTCATGGTAAAAGGAACCATAGAGAGGAAATTGTTTTTTGTTTGAAAACTGCTTTCTTCTAGATGTGCATCATTCACCAACTTGGCTGTTGAGATGTCCCACAGTTTTGTAAAATCATTTGAAGCAGACTTTACATTTTGTTTAGAATTGTTAAGAAAACAAAATTCAACTGGTAGATTTTATAGATCTTACTGGCTTTACTTGACGGTACCTGAATCAGGCAGCAACCCTTGTGGCTAATAGAAGGGAACTCCAGAGAGCTGTGCAAAGTGAAAGACTTTTATAGGCAGAAGGCGGTTGGACAAAGAGCTGATTGTTTCAGACAAGGCCACTTTCCTTGGGGGACAGTAGGGGTCTTTCGGGCTGATTACCTCACTAGTAGCAATGAGGTAATTCTAGATTTACTGGTTTAAGATTCCATTCCCTGGAGAGGTTTTGTTGTGGTTTGGTGACTTGGCCGTAGCACAAGTGACTCCATTTTGGACCTGTTGTCCTTTTTGAACAAAATGTAGGTAGGAAGATTGGAAAAGAAAACTTAGGGACATTGGGAATTGAGTTAGTCTTCCATTTCCCTTACTTTCAGTCATCACCATATCCCCTTATCTTACTTTTATCACTATAGCTTCTCAGACTTTTCCCTTCATATAGCCTTATGGGGTTAGGCCTTTTTCAGCTCTTTTCTGGGTTATCATGGCTTTGTAATTAGTATTCCTGCCTTCAGTTTCTTTGTAATTAATCTTCCACCCTGTTCCCAAAGTTAATTCTTTCCCTTTTAAAAAGTATTGGGGAGCGCCTGGGTGGCTCAGTGGATTAAAGCCTCTGCCTTCAGCTCAGGTCATGATCTCAGGGACTCGATTGAGGCCCGCATGGCGCTCTCTGCTCAGCAGGGAACCTGCTTCCTCCTCTCCCTCCACCTGCCTCTCTGCCTACTTGCACTCTCTCTCTCTGTCAAATATATAAATAAAATCTTAAAAAAAAAAAAAAAGAACTGGCACTGCAATTTAAAAAGAAAAAAGTATTGGATTAAAAAAAAAAAGTACTGGGTCGCCTGAGTGACTCATTCATTAAATCTGCCTTGGGTCAGGTCATGATCCCAGGGTCCTGGGATCAAGCCTTATGTTGGGCTCCCTGCTCTGCGGGGAGCCTGCTTCTCTCTCTCCCACTCCACCTGCTTGCCTTCCCTCTCTTTGTCTCTCTCTGTCAAATAAATAAATAAAATCTTAAATTAAAAAAAGTATTAATTATTTAAGCATTACATGAATACATTTTTTTTTATAAAAAAGAAGGAACATTTACTGATTAAGGCTAAAGTATTATCCTTTTTGTCCCAATTCTTCTTTTCCCTTACTGCCACCCCCCCAAATCTGCAACCAGCGCTTTTTTTTTTTTTTTAAGATCCTTATTTGAGAGAGAAAGAGAATGGTCAGGGGAGCAGCAGAGGGACAAGCAGACTCCCTCCTGAATAGGGGAGCTTGATGCGGGGCTGGATCCTAGGACCATAAGACCACTACCCACGCAGAAGTCAGATGCTTCAACTGACTGAGCCACCCAGATGCCCTTGCAGCCAGCTTTTTTGCATATAATACATCTTGGAGATCTTTCCTTGTTAGTGTTTTAGATGTAGCTCGTTTTTAAAAAACTGTTTCATAGTATGAGTTAAGTGTGTTTAGCCATTCATCCAATTATAAAATACTTTATAGTTTTTATTTTGGTTTTCTGTTTTAAACTGAGCATTGAGAAGTTTTTCCCCCAGATGGCATTATCTTTATAAAACATGATATCTTCCCCTTCCCTTGTTAAAACTATCAGTGACTCCCCCAATGCCTGTATCTGGGAACATAAACCCACATGTGTCCAGGGTAGCAGGTTTATGAAAATAGCTAAGTGACAGACCAGGGGGTCTAGTGGAGAGTGGCAACTGGAGAGTGCAGACACTGCCTAAGGATGTTCAATGCACATTTAAAACAAACCAACAACAGAAAAAAATCCCACTCTGCTGGCCAAACAAGACACCTTTGCCACCAAGTTTCAATTCATCATGCACTGTCATGCCAGTCAGAGCCCTTACAGCTTAGTTACTGACTAATAGCTATGGCTGCTGCCTGGAACACTCAATCTACTTTTATGTTCCTCTTCCTTTGTACCTGCTGGAAAGTCGTCTCTCCTTGCTCTGCCAGAATGCTTGTCCTTTAGGACCTGGCTTGGGCTTTCTCTTTTTCGCCGCCATCCAGCTGTGCGTGGCTCCCTGTTTCGGGCCATGTCTTCTCACAGGACTTTCAGAATCAAGTGATTCCTGTCCAAGAAATAAAAGCAGAATCGTCCCATTCCCCAGTGGATTCGGATGAAAACTGGTAATAAAATCAGGTACAACTCCAAGAGGAGACACTGGAGGAGATCCAAGCTGGGTCTCTGAGGCGTCACACATCATGGGAGGACACACCTGATCGGCACACACATCATGGGAGGACACACCTGGTCGGCACACACATTTAATTAAGCTGCATGGAAATCATGTATTCTATCCTGTCACTCTGTAAACATCCTTCCTACCTGGCCAATAGACACATTTTATCAGGGAAATGATTTTTCTGTTACCAATGCCTCTGTACCAGTAGGTTGGTTTGGTAATAAATGCAGACCTTTCAGCTCTAAAAAAAAAAAAAAAGACCCAGCTTGGGTACTATACCTCTTTTGTGACACTGTTCTAGTTTCTCAAGGCAGATGCCCTTTCTGGCCTAAGACAGCATGTTCACATCTTTGTTACTGATCTTATTACATAGGTCTGTAACCAATTTTTTTTTTCATTTAAGGTTTTATTTATTTGTCAGAGGGGAGAGAGAGAGCATGCATGAGAGGGGGGAGGGGCAGAGGGAGACGCAGGCTCCACGTTGAGCCCAATGTGTGACTTGATCTCAGGACCCTAGGATCATGACCTGAGCTGAAGGCAGAGACACTTAACAGACCAAGCCACCCCAGGCGTCCCAGGCTGTCTAATCTGTTTTTGTTTTTGTTTTTGTTTTTTGGAAGATTTTATTTATTTGACAGAGAGAGACACTAGAGAGGAAACACAAGCAGGGACAGTAGGAGAGGGAGAAGCAGACTTCCTGCAGAGGGGCTCTATCCTAGGACCCTGGGATTGACCCGAGCCAAAAGGCAGACACAATGACTGAGCCACCCAGGTGCCCCTCTGTAATCATTTCTATACCTCTCTTTGTTGACTCATTTAGGGTGTGAGTACCTCTTGTCAATTGCTAGCTTTATTCACCTTGGTATTCTTGGCCCCAGTAAATGCTATACATTAACACAAGAGGTGTTCTATTCTTGTTGAGAGTAAATAAGTGAATCATTTTATTAATTGTAGGGAGAAAGCTTTAGGGAGAACCAGAATCCAAGCTGATGAATAAACAGTAAACCTGAAAGCTTACATTACTCAGGTTACTACTATCTGATGTTATCAAACTTAGAAATTAATTGATTTTATTAAAGAATTTCTTTGATTTTAATGTCACTAGAATAAATGTAAATCACTTAGATACCGTAAAAGGAATTTTGAAATAAAAGCAAGAGTGTTGCCACTAACTTTCCTTAACCAAAGAAATATTTTACATCCAGTCCTTAGATTTTTAGCTGCAGCATATGTAGTTCTATTTGCTATTTCTATTCTAATAGTAGAAATTTTTTAAAGACTTTAATCAACTCAAACTATCTTAATCTTGTTCTGTTCAGATGATCAATCTGCCTTAGTCATCTCTGATTCAGTCCAATCACAGTCATTGATTTTCGTTAGTTTATATCCCTTCCTCCTGTTCTGTGGCCTGGCCACTACCATTTTAAAAGTTCATGTTCTAGGTACTTTAATCTAAAATGATTATTTATTTTATATGTTCTAACTTCATCCATTAAAGCACAGTAAAGCACAGTACTAGGGCCAGAAATAAGTCTCAATGTTCACAGAACATGTTTACATAAACCCACATTCCATATTGCTCTTTATTTTACTTTTTCTAAAGACTTAATTTATTTTGGAGAAAGAGCAAGTGAGCGAGCAGTGGGCAGGGGCAGAAGGAGAGGCAGTCCCAAGCGGACTCTGCACTGAACCACAGAGCCCTATCTCACCACAGGGGGCGCCATCTTAGAACCCTGAGAACAGGACTTGAGGTGAAACCAAGAATTGGTTGCTTAACCAACTGCGCCACCTAGGCACCCCTCCATCTTGCTCTTAGAACGAATTCTTATTGTTAGCAGGGAGGTGGAGCTTGATCCCAGAACATAGAACGCAGCTATTGTTTTCAAACTAAACACTTTATTCCATATATGACCTTTGCCCAGGTGGATTGAGAGATAGTTTCCCTTAAATGAGATCTGACTTTCCAATACTGAACTTTTCCCTGATGTTTTCAGATAAGTGATGATAGGATTCCTGAATCTTAACTTTTTAAACGTTGGGGTTCTTTTGTACAAAGAGTAAAAATTGTTACAGCTGTAGTACAATGACTTCTCTTAGTGTTGTTCCTGTATTTGTGTGTTGCTGTAACTTAAAATTTCGTGCCTTATGGGTTGGTTTTTTTTGTTTTGTTTTTTTGTTTTTAAAGATTTTATTTATGGGGCGCCTGGGTGGCTCAGTTGGTTGGGCAGCTGCCTTCGGCTCAGGTCGTGATCCCGAAGACCTGGGATCGAGTCCCACATCGGGCTTCCTGCTAGGCGAGAAGCCTCCTTCTGTCTCTCTCACTCCCCCTGCTTGTGTTCCCTCTCTGACTGTGTTTCTCTCTGTCAAAATAAATAAAAAAAAAAAAATCTTAAAAAAAAAAAGATTTTATTTATTTATTTGAGAAAGAGAGAATGACAGAACATGAGAGAGGAGAAGGTCAGAGGGAGAAGCAGACTCCCTGTGGAGCTGGGAGCCC